>JAOPTO010002208.1:76405-99547 GCA_033822845.1 Tetrapedia diversipes | reverse complement strand
TCACTAATGAGCCATACACGAGCCGAGTTTGAGTTGAGCACATGCCGAACACACGAATGCACCATCAAATACATGCACTGATAGTGTTTTGTCGCCATTTCCTAACAAGTATAAGATTTGTTAAACTCGTCTCTGACTCGTAAGTAGTGTAAATACATCTTTAAAATACATTTATATCACTAATGAGCCATACACGAGCCGAGTTTGAGTTGAGCACATGCCGAAAACACGAGTGCACCATCAAATACATGCACTTATAGTGTTTTGTCGCTATTTCCTAACAAGTATAAGATTTGTTAAGTTCGTCCTTGGCTCATAGATGGTATAATTACATTTTTATCACTAATAAGCCGTATACGAATCAAGTTTGAGCCGAGCACACAGCGAAAACATGACTACATATCAAATACATGCACTGATATTGTTCTGTTGTTATTTCCTAATAAGTACAATATTTGTTAAGCTGGTCTTTGGTGCACCGCAAACCATCAAAGGACCGAGTACAAGATCAAGTACTATAGGGAGCTGGTAAGTTGGCGAGTCCAAGGAATGCGGGTCTAATTGGTCGTAGCCTCTAAGGTCCGCCTTTCTCAATACAATTAGAAAATTAAGGTACACGAATTTCCGTTATTAGCCGCAACGAAAACGTCGACGAATCGAATTATGATGACACCGCGAGATGAGAAGAATTAAGAGATCCGAGTGAAGTGTATACCTAATCATGGGATCACATCATTCGTCATTCAAGTACCTGATGAACCTGAACTTTTCTCGCCGCAAAGAAGCACAGTTTTCTCCATTGGGCCCCTTCTGGCCCCGAAATCCGTCCACCAAGACAAATCCAGTATTAAAGACCAAGGATCGGGATCGAAGGAAACGTAAACGCTCTCGATTCGACACCGGCCGTCTCCTGCACTCGGTTCCATTTTGGTCCCGGCCGGTCGAGCCGGTGCTAGTCAAGTCGACGATGATAAAGCAAATAGATAATGTCCGAACTTTAATTAAAACTGGACGGCTGAGTGACATATTTGATTACCCGAGAATTTAATTAATCGCTTCGCGAACTCGCAGCGGTGGAACGCGAGGAGAGAGGAGAGAGAAGTGGACAGAGACAGAGAGCGAGAGAAAGAGAGAGAGGGCAAGAGTTTGGTCGGCGGGACGGACGCGACGAAGCGACCAGGCCGATAAGTCGCGAAATGTATTGCAAAATTATCTCCTTTTTACGTTCCCGCTGGTAGAACGCCAGAGTTCCCTAACGAGAGACTAATTAGTCGCGCGAAATTGCTCGCATCTACAGGCGCGATAAGCGTCGACGTAGCTCGGTGCTTACGCTTCGACATGCATACGCGCCGCTGAAAACACCGCCTCGCGTCGCTTTCCTTCCGTTCACGCCGTCGCCGCTCTTTTCCTTCGCCCTCGACCGATGTTTCGATCCTCTCCTGCGCTTCGATCCCGATTATCGTCCTCCTCGTCGCGCTTCTTCCAGGCTTGCGCGCCCTTCGAACGCCTCGCTTACCTTCCACACCGGCCGCGCGTTTATCGTTCCGCGACTCCGATCGCGAGATTACACGGACCATCGTCCTCTTCCCTGTCCCCCCCCCTTCCGACGTCCTGTTCGAGTTCCCGTTTCACCTGAGACCTGGCGAAAGCAGGCACGCGTTCGCGGTTTCGCGACGCGATGAGACGTCGCGGGTGGTAATGTAGGAATGCGATCGAGCGGATGCGAGTTTGGGAAAGTCTGAAGAGTGTTTGAGTTAGGCGATTGCCGTGCGAACGCAGAATGTTTGGGCTCGATTGTTTCTAATGCCGCGTCCACATGCTGTTCGCGAACAGCAGTGTGGACACTTTCGCGAACAGCGAGCAGCGAACTCCTCAGCGAACAGCGAACAGTGTTCGCTCGGGAAGCGGTACATCAAAGAAACTGTTCGCGAGCTCGAAGCGTATCTGGACGCGTTTGTAACACAGTATGTGGCAAAAGCTAATAGCGAACTGCCCATGAATTCAGAGCGAACAAGCTTGTAATTGTTCGCGAGCTCCAGTCTGGATATGCTGCGTTTTCCGTTGGCGAATAGCTCGCGAACCGCACGCGAGCAATTCGTGTGCTGCTCGCGAGCTGCTCGCGAACTGTTCTCTTCTATGTGGACGCGGCATAAGGCGCGAAAGATGAGAACTTGAGAAAACGTTGAGCAACTGAGAAATTCTGGGTGATCGTGACCGAGAATTCATCGAGTGAGAAATGTTGACAATTAGAATGAAAGGTGTTAATATGATCAGTAACGACATCTGTCATTTCTTTTGTTTTTCGTAAACGTGACTCGCCGGTCGCATCGTGCGAGCAGTTTGTCTATAGAAAGCAGCGATAGTGTTCAGAGAAGATAAATCAAAGGTCTACGTTATTACTGTATAAATTATATCAAAGGTGTATTTCTTTTCTTGTTTAAATAAATCCTAATAAAAGGAAACGAGTGTTTGGAAGAATATATGACGGGGAAAATGCGAGCGCGAGGCAGAAAGTATTGGACGAAAGGTTTTGATTGTGAACGTAGAAAGAGTGTTGAAGTTGTTAAGTTGTAAAGTCGTTTAAGTTGTTTTTGTTAAATTGTTTTAAACATACTTTTATCAATATTTTAATCGCTTCACTTTTATTTTTCACACCTGAATTCCATCTTCCGTTCTGCGAAAATCATTTTATAAAACTTTCCTATAGTAATTCGCTAAAACAGGGCTGGCTAACGTCTTCCGGTTGTGAGCCACATGTTTTCGCCATGCGTCCACCCGCTCTCCTCTCCATGCATCTGATGGTAGAATGGTACAAATGATGATGAATTCGATTAGACACAGGTGAACAAAAATTGTTTATTGGATTAAATATCATAAACTGATGTTTATATAAATATTTTCTACCTTTGCTATATTATTATATTTCTTAAATTCTTTCTCACTCACTCTTTACTCGCTCGATGATGCTCTCTGACTCACGCACTCTTTTTAACTGTCTTATCAGGACACACTTCATAACATACACGACGCAATATATACCAGATAGGACGGCTTTGAGTAAGGAAGAAAACAAAGAGCATTTTAGGCACTTAACCTTCACCGGAAATGCAAAAACGCCACAAAAGCAGCAAACAAGATCATTCCTTTGATGGAAAAAACTTCAACACCTTCGACGAGATAAAACATCACGTAGAAAAGTTTTTCGCTGAAAAATCTGAGAGATTCTTTATGGATGGAATTTTCAAGTTGCCTGAAAAATGGAGAAAGATTGTACAAAGGAATGGCACCTGTATAATCTAATAAATGTATATTAAAATTATAATCTCCTGCGCTTCAATCTCCCTTCAAAATCGGCACGAACTTTTCGGACATTCCAATATTAAACCGTTTTAAATATATATTAATAATATTCTAAGCTCTTCATTCTATTTTATTCGCACCTGAGACCTATCATCCACTCTACTAAATAAATCAAAGTAGAATTTCCTATAATTTCTAATGTGAAATAGTAGGGAATGCGGTTGTTCAGGTCGTTTTTTATCCTGGAGATCGAAATTTCCTTCCCGGAACCTTTGGTATCAGTAGTTGCAGGTGGAATGAAATAAGCAGTTCATCGAATCAAGCAGTTTTCTAATGTTTTGGAAAACTAGGTGTCTACATTATAAGACTTCAAAAATACCGTTACAATATTCAAATTGTAAATAGCCTTTATCATCATCCAAAGATGACAGACTAAAATTAACTTGTACACCTAACAGTAGGGAATAGCTAAGAAGCAGACAAGTGGAGGAAGAACCACGTTTGGTTCGTAAGTCCGCTGGTTCGCCAGCCCTGCGCTAAAACAACGGATGCGCGCGAAGTCGCGACCTCAGCATCTTTTTCGCCTAATTATCCTACCGATTACGGCTCGAGGATTATCCCAGGCTCTAATAACACGGACTGAAACGTCGTTACGTCCGATGGCCGGTTGTTCGTCGGCTTGAATCGTGCCACGGTCGGAGGTTCGCATCGCGAGATCGTTAGCCGCGGCGCGGTGCACCATGGTGATTTACATTAATGATTCGTCTCGTGGAGACGGGAACGCACTGGCTGTCGGATCGGGAGACTCTGGTGCTTCTCAGCCCGACGCGGCACCAGGAGATCGCGATTCGTTTGTTTGGTCTGCTGATCACGCGAAATAATTGCGCTTTCGTTTTGGTGGTCCCGGAGGCGGAAGTCGTGGAGAAGTTTTCTGTGGATGAGATTACCTTGTCAGGCGAGAAGTATCAGTTGAAGCAGATGATTCAGGTGCTGTGTAATAAGGTTTAAGGTGTAAAGGAAACGCGATGGAGCTGGAGTTGAATTTATTGAAAATTGTACTTTGGAAGAGCAGAAAATGCATTTGATCAACCGTGAACAACACTAGGTCAAGATTAACTAATAACAAAAGTAAATAGAATCAATGGCAGAGGAAGGAATGGAAGATATCCCCATTCGGTTGGTTAAGTTTTAAGACTAGATGTCTACGAATACGTACTCGTTTTGCTTCTTTAACGCTTTGCAATAGTATTTGTGAAGTATTAGAGTGGAGTGTTTCTTAAACTTTTATAAGTCATGAAACACTCTTCATTCACTTGATTGTAAGTAATATTTGTGGGATATTAAAATCGCTAAAGTCATAAATCTAAACGTACGGCTGCATTGAAGTTTTATCGAGGAAAATTTGGTTGATGTTTTATGTTTGTTGAAAAAATCATTAATTATTGGTTTAATGTGACCTGAATGATGCTATAAGTCGTGATGTGTCGAAAACGTTGAAAACCAACAGGTGTGAGCTTGTTGAAAAAAACACGAATCCCATTGCATTCTTTTCACTGGATTTGTTGCGACTTCTTACATAACTCTGACGAATTTTTGCAATAAATTCGCAGAATACTAGTGCTAAGAAATATTGCATTAGATTATTGTATACGAAATGATGGTGAAACTTAAACGTTAATACACGCTACACAGTGACCTTGTCATCATGGCAACTAGAAACAAAACGTATTATTTACATGGTTTACACGGAAAAAAAACTAACAACGAGAAGAATAAGTATTAGTAAAATTGAGCGCATAGGTTAAATCTAAGAATTTCTTTCAACATAAAATTTGAACAATCCGATCGCTCTGCTAGAGATTCGAACGGTTAAGCCACTGCAATGGTAAAGAATAAGAATTGACGTTGACGCGCTTCTGTATCAACCCTAAAAGTCGCTAAGGAACGCAAGAAGGATCAGCGAAAGTAGCGATAGTGGCCGCGTGTGTATATACACCGAGCTAGGTGGAGTGTTCTCGGTCCGTGCTCTTGTGGCGAGCCACGCAAGGAGAAATCAACGCAGATTCCCATTACCGGTCGTCACGGTGCCTCAAAATACCGGTGCTCGTAATATTTGCACCCGCTCGACTGCCTCGCGGTGGTTCAACACCGTCGTCTCTGAGCCGTATTCCCCACCGCGATCTGTTCTACACCCCTTCCTGTCAGCTCTCCCCAGAAATCGCACGCTTCTTCCTCAAAAATCGACCCATTCCTTCGAAATCAGGCGCTACTTCCTAAAAAATCAGCTGTTCATTCGAAATCGCCCCACTTCCTCGAAAATCAACCCTTTCCTTTAAAATCACGCGCTACTTCCTCAAAAATCGACTATTAATTCGAAATTGTCCGCCACTTCCTCAAAAATCAATCCTTTCCTTTAAAATCATGCGCTACTTCCTCGAAAATAGACTATTCATTCGAAATTGTCCGCCACTTCTTCGAAAATCGATCATTTCGTTCGAAATCCTGCGCCTTTTCTTCGAAAATTGGTTATTCGTTCGCAATCGTACCCCATTTTCTCAAAACTCGACCCGTTCGTTAAAAATCACACTCCCCTTCCTCGAAACTCAACCATATCGTTCAAAATTGTGCGCCCCTTCCTTGAAAATGGACCAAATCGTTTGGAATCGTGCGTCACTTCTTCAATAATAGGTTGTGTGTTCGAAATTGTACGTCCCTTCCTCGAAACTCGACTATTTGTTAGCAATCGCACCTCACTTTCTCAAAAATCGACCCGTTCCTTAAAAATCGCACGCCTCTTCCTCGAAAATCGACCCGTTCCTTGAAAACCGCGATCGCGGGGCCCGCGGCCGGGGAACCAGCGGGGTCGCAGAGACGGAGCGCAAGACGCGAGAGGTCGACGGAACGGAAAGAGGCGAGGCAGCGCCGTCAGGCTTTCAGCGCGAGGGTTCGCCGGGCGGCTGCCGATCGTAAATATCGCGTGGCGCATCAGATATTTCGGAGGGAGCGACCGAGAGTTATGGCGGCCAGTCAGCCAGACGTAGCACAAAGTCATAGACAGGGAGAGAGCGAGCGGGTTCGGTGGAGGATGGAAGTAGGACGGATCGCGGCAGAAGACAAAGAAAGGAGGAGAGAAAGAGGTGGAGATCGTGGAACGGGGGAATGCGGATGAAAATGAAGAAAGGGAGGAAACGAGACGGTCGCGGCGACCCGGGGGCGGGGGCGGCGGCGGTGGCGATACCGGCAGGGGGAGGGTTACCGGGAGAGGACAAGCAGAAAGAAGCCAAAGGGAGAAAAACAGAGTGGAAGCTAGTACGCGCAAGAACCCTTTGCTCTATCGCCCGACGCCGGCGAAAGCGGCGTCGGAGGGAGCGAGCCGGGACGAGCACGCGGGACGAAGAGGCGCGACCCAACGGCAGCTTCGGTATAGCATAACTTCAGGTATATCCAGTGCCAGTAAATTATACGCAAAGTGTACGCGAAGGCCCCCTCCGTCCCGCCGCGTCACCGCCAGCTAGCCCCCGTCCTGCTCCCTCCTTTCCTCCGCGCTCCTCATCCTTTTCGTTTCCCTCCTCTTCTTCCACGTCCTTCTCCTCGACGCTGCTTCCCACCCCTCGGCACCCCAGAGGCCGCGCCTGCCTCACGTACATCATTATGATTGATCGCTTCACCTTACTTTGTAATTAAAACTAGTTGCCATTGTGCCCAGCTCCGTGTGCCCGTTCTGTCCCCCCGCCCTACCCCCTGGCCCCTCCTCCTCGTCCCCCTCCTCATCCCTGACTCCTTCTCTCGCGCGTACACCCTTCTCGTTCCCGGTTCCCCGCGCGCGGTCTCCCTGTCCCACTCGCCGGTCGAGTATGTATTTACATACACCACGACGAGGCAAGAGTAACGCGCGCGGTGCCACCGAGCACCCACCACCGGTTATCGTACAACCAGCCATCTAGCCATCCGGCTATCCGGACAACCTAACCAGCCAGACCAGCGGCAACGGTGAACCAGCTATGCTGCTCCTTGCGAGGAGCAGAAGCCCGCTCGCTGTTTCTGCTCCTGATTCCGTTTCAGTTATCGCTGCTGCCTCTGCCATTACCACTGCCTGCGTCACCGCCACCTTCACTGGCTGCAGTCACGGCGAAGGGGCTGTGTGACTGTGGCAAGGCGAACCCTTCTTTCGGGGAACTTCCCTTTCTTCTGTGTTCCTTTCCTTGTCGTTGGATTTCTGCTTGCACTTGAAACCTTTGCATACCTCTTGCTCGTTTCGACTTTTGTTTCTCTGTCTCTGTCTCTCTCTTCCTAAGGGTTGTTTGGCGGTGGGGCAGTCTCCGTGGCTGTCCCCTACCACAATACAACCCAAGAGTAAACTTCCTTACACAAGGCAATTCGAGTCAAACTGCAGTTTTCGATCCTCGGACGAATGATCCGATAATAAAGTGACGCCGTCGATTATTCCAGGCGCAGACCAGGGCGGTACGTTTTGCTAGAAAGGAATTTCGGAGTCCCCTTCCCCTCGGGAGGTATGAGCGCAGTCTGAAGGTACTCCTTTCACCCCCGTGGGGTGACCGATACACTTTCTTCCTCTTGCTCTTTGTTTGTGTCGTTCTGTGTGTCTGTCTCTCTTTGTTTGGGCCGTCTTCGCCCCACTCCACACGCTTTTCATCCCCCGTTCCAACCCCACCGTGTATCTCTTCCCCTGGCCCCTCCTCCCGGCGTCTCTGCTCGTCCGAACCAAGTCACCACCGCCACAATCCGGTGAGCGCACCCCTGTCTCTTCCCGGGAGCCATGCGTCATAGTTATCTATGCTTTTTGCAACGGAGACTGATTTAGAGCCGTCTAAGGACCCGGAGCCCTACGAAAATTAAATAATTGCTAATTTATGGCGCGCATCGAGCGGCTCGTTACCTCTCCTTCGAATCTCTCTCGCCCCCCTCCCAGAGCTGTTGGCTCCTTCAACGTTGCGCACACAGGCACAGCGTGCGTGCGTTTACGTTTGCTCTGCCTCGTCCGCCTCTTCCGGTCTTCCTGCACTTCTCGCGAGCAACGGAAAACGGTAGTCGCCGGAGGTGGGCGCATGTAAATCTGAACAGTTACACGGAAGTGGAAGTGAAAACAATCTGGAAGTATCTGTGGCAATTGATAAAGTAATCAATCAGTTGCAAGGGATCTCTTGTTGTTAACCAGAACTGTATGAATGTTGCTGTCTGATTAAAATTTATGATCTTTTTTCAATGGGCTGGTGGAAAGGTTTTCTTCATCCTAAAAATGTTAAATGTTAAATGATAAATTTAATGTATTTTCTGAACATAGAATTAAATAGTGATTATTTTGACGGATATAGTCAATTTTATTCTATAATTACTACAGTTATATCCATACAGTACTGATCAAATCTATTATGATCAAATAGATTGGTTGAGTAGTAATTTATGTACAAATATCGTAATCAATAAAAAAGTATTTATAGAATAATAACTAAATTTATCGCGACCTGATAAATTTAATTTAGGTACTGAACGTAGAATTAAGTATGGATTATTTTTAGGGATATAGTCAATTTTATTTTACAATTGGTACAGTTATATCTATACAGCACTGATCAAATCTATTATGATCAGATAGATTGATTGAGTAGTAATTTACGGACAAATATCGTAATCAATAAAAAAGTATTTATAGAATAATAACTAAATTTATCGCGACCTGATAAATTTAATTTAAATAGGTACTAAACGTAGAATTAAATAGGGATTATTTTATTCTACAATTAGTACAGTTATATCTCTACAGTACTGATCAAATCTATTACGATCAGATTGATTAGTTGAATAATAATTTACGTACAATTATGGTAATCAATAAAAAAGTATTTATAGAATAATAAAAGAGTATATTGAAATTATTTCTAGCACAATTTTATTTATTTTGTGTACAGTGCTATTCAGTTGAACAGCCTGTGTTTAAAATATGTTTGTTCAGACAAGTGAAGAATAAATTTAAAAAAATATAATTTTTAGTTTTATTATCATACTTTGAAACGTGTTATTCCATTGTGGTTAACCATGTATAACATTAATTTCAAGTATAGTAATTCTAACAGCTTGGTTTAGTCAAAGTTTCACCAAATTTTGCTCGACAAAAATAACAAAGCCGAGAGACAACTTTAAAAATCATGAACAAAGGTAGCCGCTGAAACTGGTGTTGATACGTTCCCTTACAAGCACGTTCGTGGTATGCAAATTAATAGTGCCGCGCTTTAATTCGGCAATAAATAGAGGTCACCCTTGCGACGCACAACGGACCGTCGCTCAGCTCGTTCCCTTTTTGTACCGCAACATGGGAAAGCTTCGGATTTATTTGATGTGTTTCGACGATATTTATAGTTCCGGTTCGGCCTGATCGCGCGCGCGCACGCGACGTTAACGCTTCGCTCCTCAGCTTGTCCACGAACGAGATCACGGCTTGCTTACGGTTGAACGATTTTTTTCGTTAGTTTACTCAAACCCAGCGCTGCTCTTCGCAACTGCAACGTACATATGTACACTCTGACTCAAAAGTTTTAGGGCATCTTGATACGCCATTAGAATAATTAGAATTATTTCGAAAAATTATTTTATTTCAGTAGAAGGCCGTTGGAAAAAAGCTTCACAGAGAATTACTAATTTTTCGGTACTTTTGGGTTTCGTAGAACCCCACAGTAAAGTTATAAATAATGTGTGTACAAAATATTAGGTGTAGTATAATAATGTTTATTTGTACATTTCAATGGTTTCCTAATTTATTTCTATACGTGGAACTGCATATGATGTATATATACCTTTTAAAACAAACACCTTGTACAGTAGCAAACAAAAGTTTAAGATCAAAGAATCGACGAAATTAAATTAACTAATTTATAAAGAATATTTATAATGATAAACAAAATTTTATTTTGGGCTAATCAATAAGTAGTGTTCTACCATAATAACAATTGTACAGACAATATTTGCAGATCATAAAATTATGTTCTACATTGTCCTCTCGTCTTAAAGTTTTATCCGCTACTGTACATTTACATAAGAACTACTAAGATGTTCAAAACGACCAATCCGTAATTTTTCAGAGAAGTTGATGAATTTATTATCAGTATGGAATTTTTCATAGAAGCTGATGAATTTATTACCAATATGGAATTTATTGACAAAAATAAACTATGAAATAAAACATATGCATGTAGAACTTATGAAATATATTAATCGATACATGCATGCGTAACTATATTTTTATTGCTTAAACTTTTTCAGCAATGAATGTTGATGAAGTACAGCAGAAGGAGGATCGAGTATTACACGAGGGCTTCTTAAAATGTAAAAATTAGACAATGTTAATATGCCAGCTTGCTTGTTAAACGTATATCTACGTATCCACAATAGATGGACAGATGTGCCGGTTCATCGGGCATTCCGGTTAATCAAAATTCTACAGTGAAACCTTGTTTATCGAAACACCTATGATACGAATGTTGTACCCGGATATTTTATTATCCAAAAACAATAATATCTCATAATAGTTCTTCCCATTAACAAGTTATGAAATTTAACAGTGAAAAAGATACAGGGCGCACAAATATTTAAACGAATTATTAATCTCTTTAGTTGCCATTTAAGTTTACGTAAGAAAGAAAACGTAACTGTTCTGTTATACGAAAATTCTCCTTTTTTTTAAATTTATTTCAACGGGGTAAACCTTTTGTTACAATGAAAGAGAAGAAAAGCAGAGCACACAAATAAGGAAAGCAGAAAATTCGTTAGGAATTTTATCTGAACACTTTTGTTTCCCTATTAGTTCATATATAGGAAGTTTACCTACGGTCATTGTTGCAAAGTGTCACAGCACTACCTTTCAATACACCATTAAAAAGAGATCACCCTGTATTCTACCTGTTAGACATCACTTCTCGCGTCGTCGCTACGAGGAACATTCGTCGGCCGACAGTTTGCTAATCGACGCCAAAAAAAAAATAGCGGGGGCGAGGGGGGTGGTGGAGGACGATGAAATTTATCGCTAAAAAGAAAAGGGGGCCACGGATATAAATCTCGGGTATTATAATGGGATCTGTCCATTATTAAAGAATGAGTGATTTAAAGGGGGGGTGGAGCCGAACCGTCGTGCTCCGCCGTCGAAGTGGGTGGGTTACCGAGGGATCGTGAGTTTGATCGGCAATTCGGGAGGGAGGGCGACCGACGACGCCCTGTTCCCTGGACTTGCTTCGTTATCGAAGTATCGTGACTGGTGGTGAATCGGCCGCGGAAACGTCACCGTGGGCGTCAAAAGTTGGTTTACCACGCTCACCTAACCGACTAATTCGTGGTTTCGTGACCAGCTAAGTCTCTCCGGAGTCGCCGTTAACCCTATTTCCTTACCCCTTTAACTGTTTATGTCGAGTATACTCATCAAAACAAAACGAAAATTGTTCGCATAATGTCGAATATAGTCGACAGAACGAAACGAAAATTGTTCACATAATGTCGAGTATACTCGTCAGACCGAAACGAATATTGTTTACATAATGCCGAATATATTCGTCAGAACGAAACGAAAATGTTTTGCATAATGTCAAGTATACTCGTCAAAATTACATTCGTATTATTATTCAACGAATCAACTGTAATTTTTTTCCTGAAGAAGGGCAAATAAAGATCTTTTAAAAAATATACAATTTAGAATATTCGTTAGCCTGGCAAGTTTATTTATTTTAATTCACAATATTTTGTATTAAGCTGGAATGACAAATTCTGTGAGAAGTACCATTTCAAAACGGTTATTTTTCAAATTTACAGACATTTCGTATGCATTTCTTAGATGACTGTGTAGTGTGAAATAAACAAATTCTGTGGAAAGTACCATTTCAGAACAGTTTTTACAAATAAAATACTATGACGTTATTCAGATTATCCTGATGCATATTTCTTATGAAATTCAATTCCGTCAATTGGAACGATCATTTCTATAAATATTATTTTTTTAATTCTTCTTCTTATTTATTTTTTATCAAATTAATTATATTTATTTTATTAGCTTAGAAGCTTAATATAATAACTAAACGATTATTTATTTTTAAATTTAATCAACAAAACATCCCTTCCCTACTTCCTCTTGAAAACAACAAATTCCACGATTTCCAAAAACCGAGCACCCCAGAGAAAGAACAAATTCGAACAAATTTGTGGCTATCCCTGGATCGTGGTGGTCGTAGAAATAAATAAACAAATAAACTATCGGGCGGGATCCCATCGGAAGCAACGAGGTCCCGTCGAAGGGTAATTCAGGTGTATGGCGGACGCAATCTCGACGTCGATCGAGGGCGAAAGCCGTTTCTAGCTACGGACAAACCCCGCAGAAGTTGAACGAAACGAGAATGGAAGTCCGCAACGGAGATCTCGTGTCGGGCACGAAACGACATTCTGACCGTAGCGAAGGTTCGTCCAGGCCATTCGGCCACTTACGCTCCGTCCCCGACCGTCCTCCTCCGTGCTCGTCGATCCGTCCGGCGTCGTCTAAGAGTCCGCCAGGATATTTACGACTGACCGACTCATTGCCGCGGCGAGTTGAGCGAGCGGTCGCCACAAATCACGCCGGAGAAAGCCTGCCTTTCTCTGCTCTGGGAAACGTCTGGCATTTTTCTCCGCCGGGGATAACTTTGACTTATTGGTGACGGCAGCCAGACCAGGGATAGATAGATGGTTAGATAAATAGGTGGACAGCTGGTGAACAGAAGAAAGTATCGTGGTTGGAGAGGTGGAAGAACCGGGGGGGGACAAAGAGAGACCGGCGGCCATGAATGAAAATTATTACGGGAATCTGTTCGTTGGAAGCGATGTCGTCAAAGTAGGCGCTGTTAACTCTGGCCATGTGGCGTGTGTTGTCTGGTATCAGAATATCAATGCAGTATACTCTCGTGTTAACACTTAACACTTAGTTTCGTTACAATTTGATATTTAAATTGTAATTTTGGCGAAAACTAAATTATATTCGTAAAGTTTAACCCTTTGCACTCGGCTGTCCCCTCTCATGGGACATCGTAATCCTAGCATATGATAGTTTCGCAAATTTTCAGACGTTAGTTCAGACCCGGACGTTAAATAGTCATATGTGTAAATTTTAATATATGACTTAACTAAACTAAATAAAGTTTAATATACGTGAATCATAGTAAATATTTCGAATTTGAACATTTTTGAAGTTAGTATCATTAAACGACTACCGGTCACCTCTCGAGTGCAAAGGGTTAATATGTTTAAAATGTTTTTGAGGTCAATACGAAATAAAAAAAAACAAGTGAAAATTATAAATAATTTGAGTTGGATTTATAACTATATCCGTCATTGTCTGATTATCGCGACACACACTGGGGGGTGCTTTGTAAAGAGGTCGCCACACTTAATTGGCTAACACTTAACCGACCGAATGGGGAGATCTCCCATTTTGTCATCAACAAAGTGCTGTAATTGATTCTGTTTGCTTTTGTTATTAGTTAGGTTTGAATTAGTACTGTTTATAAATATTCCAAAATACAATTTTTAATAAATTCAACACTAGCTCAGGACCAATTAATAACAAAAGTAAATAGAATCAATGGCTCTTCTTTGTCAAGGAAAAAATTGGAGATCTCCGTATTCGGTCGGCTAAGTGTTAACGTGTTAATTTCCAGCCAAAGGCTACCGGTAGTAGCCGCTCTAGATAGTCTTGAACTAGTACTGTTCATAAATTCTCCAAAGTACAATTTTTAATAAATTCAACATCAGCTTAGGACCAATTAATAACAAAAGTAAATAGAATCAATGGCACTGCTTTGTCAAGGAAAAAATAGGAGATCTCCCCATTCGGTCGGTTAAGTGTTAATTGCCACTTATTTCCGAACTGAGCAACGACGTTTAATACTTAGCCGACCGAATGGGGAGATCTCCCATTTTGTCCTCAACAAAGCGCTATAATTGATTCTGTTTACTTTTGTTATTAGTTAGTCTTGAACTAGTACTGTTCATAAATTCTCCAAAGTACAATTTTTAATAAATTCAACATCAGCTTAGGACCAATTAATAACAAAAGTAAATAGAATCAATGGCACTGCTTTGTCGAGAAAAAAATTGGAGATCTCCCCATTCGGTCAGCAAAGTGTTAACAGCCAATCGAATAGGGAGATCGCAACAAAGGCGATTGATTCTATAGGGTTGTCCGAAAAGTTCGTGTCAATTTTTGATAGGTGACATAAGGACAGGTCTAAATATATTAGAATAATTAAGAACAAATAATATGTGTACATATCGTAAAAGACAATACTTCAGGCATATTTGAAACAAAATTTGGGTACGATACGTTAACTTTTGTCTGTTTTATACCCCTTTGAATATGGAAGAAAACAAAGTGCATGTTAAGCATTACAGTCATCTAGTGAAAAAATAATGGACTTCTTTTTCCCCAACCTAATAACCTACCCGACAGTGTTGTATTCCGCCGTAGTTCGCAGGTTGTTTTTGTATATAAAAGTAATGCAACTTCCAGCGAAATAAAAGACGAAGGTTTTAATTTTAATATCGATGAAATATTTTGTACAGACGTAAGTCCTAAGACGATCCAAACTGTTCTTTTTTTCCAGGGAAGGATTCGGGGCTTTTATAACTTTAAAATGGAGAGGTAGGGGTTGTTTTGGGATAGTGGTTAATAAGGGATTAGGTGTTGCGGACAAGGTTCGGAAATGACTCAGGAGTGTGAAATCATCGGGTATCGGGAAAGGATTTTGGGATGTTTACTGGAGGATGAGTAGGTAGTCTTAATTTAAGATAATATTATGTGTTGGCATACAATACCTTCCGCCATAATAGTGTTAACTGGGTGTTAACCCTTTGCACTCGAATTTAATATGACCATGAATTACCACCAAGTCGGAATTTATTTTTTTATTCAATCAAAACAAAACTTTTCCAATACGTTATTAGCATACTTAGCTATATGTAACATTTCATGAGTATAATCTAAAAAAAATGAAAGTTCCACAAAATATTTATTTATACAAATACAAATTTTTATAAAATACATCCCAGCAGAGCAATCCAAAAATATAATGTTCATACATTTATATTTACATATATGTACACAAAATCATACTTTATAATCCCTTGTAAAATGTATGACGTCGCATACGTGGAGACATACGAGCGCAACGGTAAAACTTGTGATGTCGCATACGCTGAGACATACGAGTGCAAAGGGTTAATAATTAAAAATATAAAAAACTTAAAAAAATTTTGTGGTACAACTACGTTGGTGTCCAACAACAGAAGGAACGGAAATACAAATTCTGCGAAACGGAATCGAGTAAAATTCGAAGCGGCCCCAACGATCGAAACGACGTTGGGGAGGGGTGGCGGTGTCGTCCAGCTGGAAGACGATGGCAACGGAGGACTCGTGGTCGTCGGCGCGGTTGGTACGCTCGATGCGCTTGCTGGATGTCCCTGTCGCATAAATCACTGCCGGTATCTTCTGGCACGGCGGCTCGCTCATCACGGCGGAGTTCTTGTCGCGCCTTAATAACGGCCGCGCGTCTCGCCCGCGCCGCCGCTCGGTGCCCCTCGAAGCCCACTCCAGAGGCTCGTATCGTCGGGCTGGCTGTGTTGTCCTTCTCTGGATCACGGCCCGGCCGGGACGCGCTCCGTGCAGTCGCTACAAATCCTGATTATATTCTGCCGGTGACGTTATACCGCGTGAGGAGACGATGCCACGTTCGGGTCTGGTTTTTGTATTTCTCCAAGCGCGCGCCGCTTCTTCCTCCTCTCCGTGTCTCTAGTCGGTCCAACCCTCCGCGCCCTTTGCTTTTCCGCGTTAAGCTACCACTCCCGACCGTCAACCATGCTTCCTTGCTTGTCCACCTTTCCTACCGTGTCTCCTGTGCGACCCTCCTCTCCATGCTTCCTAGTAAAGGGGTTGTTCCTCCTCCTTCGTTCTCGATCCGTTCGCTAGAGCCGCAGTCAGCAGCATCTGAGAGAACAAGGAAGAGAGAAAGAGTGAGAGAGAGGGAGAGAGGGAGAGAAAGAAAGAGAAAAGGAGAGAAAGGGAGAGAAGAAGAGAGAGAGTGAGAGAAAGAATGAGAGTGGGAGAGTGAGATAGTAGAAGAGACAGAGAGAGAGTTGGAGAGGAGAGAGATAGTAGGATAAAGAGAGAGTAGGAGAGACAGAGAGAGAGTTGGAGAAGGGAGAGAGTAGGAGAGACAGAGAGAGAGAGTAGGAGAGACATAGGGAGAGTAGGAGAAACAGAGAGAGATAGTAGGAGAGACAGAGAGAGAGAGTAGGACAGACAGAGAGAGTAGGAAAAGAGAGAGAGAGTAGGAAAAAAAGAGAGTAGGAGAGGAGAGAGTAGGAGAGACAGAGGGAGAGATAGTAAGTGAATGAGTGAGAGAAAGAGAGGAAGGGGGTAGTAGCCTCCCCTCGCGAAAGAGCCTCCTGCACTCGTCTTTACCCAGCCAACTGACAACCTGGACCGCGTAAATCAATTTTCAATTACGGCACAGGCAGGCAAGCAGGACGGCGTAACGGACCCCGTCGAGGTAAGGCGAAGCGGAGCTACGCGAGCCATCGCCGTGAGGATCGATGCTTCGTCAGGTGGTCGGTGGGCCGGTCAACGGATCGGCTATGAAGAATCGCCGCCTCTTCAGGTTCCCGTTAAAAAAACGGTGAAATATGCAAACATGGTTAAGGGTGCATTTATACTATCGACGATTATAGTTCCAGTCCAGCAAATATTACACATAGTTTTGACTCTAATTGGCGTTAATTCGGTCAGTTAGACGTTGTCACTTAGAGAGCAGGTATGCGATTTCGTGAATGTCTCGAGCTGGGGAACGCTCGTTGATTTGAACTCTTTTTTTTTTTAAGTATAATAGTTTGAGGCCAGGGCCATGCCCGTCTGTATTTCACTAATATTATTTGCATGAGATTTTCATTTGTTACGATAATTGATATCTAGAAAGAAAAATTTGCAGAAAACCTCTCAAACTAACTAAAGAGTTTGGTGAATACTTTGAATTAAAAATCTGTAGTGATCTTCGTTACTTTTAAATGCAAAATAGAGTGGCTAGATTGGATCCGATAAATGTTAAAGGGAAGGACACCTTGATGGTTACTCTCATCTTCGCTTAACCCTTTGCGCTCGATAGGCAACTGTTAGTTTCGCAGATCTTCAGACTTCAGTTAGTTCCTTTATTAGCCAAACTCAGAGGTTAAATAGTCATATATGTAAATTTCAGTATACAACTTCTCTAAACTAAATGAAGTTTAATATAAGCGAATCTTAGAAAAAATTTTGCACTTGAAAATCTTGCAAGTTAATATTATTAGACGACTAACAATCACCTCTCGATTGCAAAGTGTTAAATGCACCCCAAACCGGGGACCAGGGTGCACCTTTCGCGAGAAGAGACGGACTTCGTGGATCGAAGGGGGGCGGAAAAAAAGGCGAGGAAAGATCAGGGATCGAAGGACGGGGCTTGGATGCGGCGGAGAACGACGGGACGGGGTGGAGTCAGGAGCAGGGGGGATGAGGGAAGGAGGGAACACCGACGCGGCTCGGTGGATACGTACGTATTATTATACTTCGCTACAGTCATATTTATAAATCAGCGATATAGCAGGACGAGCGGAGACGCGGAGGGATGGAATTTATAGCTTCGTTCTCTTTCCTCCACTGCCAGTTCCTGCGCCACCCCTCCCCACTGGTAACCGTTCCCCTCGCCGTCTTCACCCTCCGACACCGCTCATTCTACGAGCCACCCCTTCCGATATCCTCGCGCGCTGCTCTTCGGAGTATCTCACACTGTCCCCCTCTCCCCCTACCCCCCTCGCCGTGTTACGTTCCTCTCGCTCTTGCACGGGGTACGTCTCCTTCTGTCTCGCCTCTCCGTTCCTCTCCCGTTGGATTCGCAGTCTCTCTGGACGGAGAGTGCGCGCGGGCATACAAACTGCCAAGCCTGTACGTATGAGCTTAGGTCGACATTTTCCCTCCTCTCTTTGGCAATAAATCTGCGAGTCTTTTGAGCCGACGGCACACGGTTTGGGGAAGAGGCGCGGGGGTAGGGTTTCGGAACGCGGCTCGCTGCTCCTAGGGTACCAGAGGTCGCCTCCTCTTTCTCCGTCTTTCTCCCTTTCGACCTCTCGCCGGCTATCCCCGTCGTCCCCCTTCCCCCCTATTCCTCCCTCCCCCCTCGCAGGTCTCCCTCTCTCGCGTCACGGGAATGTATATAATTAGCAGCATTGTGCTTCCTCGGACAGATTTACGGGTCGTATCGCTACCGCGGCTGCATGCATAAGCGCGTTAAATAAGTATTTATCCGTCCCGTGGGGGATGCGATGCCGAGGCACCCGCCTGATGGATTTGCCGCTCGAACGACCGAGGCTACGTTAAACGGCTGCCCGCTCGCCGACCGCCACCCCCCTGTTTCTCTCCCGCTTCCGTGACGCCGATGGGTCCGGAATAACCCGCGGCCTTTCAACGGATCCATCAGCGGCTCGAAATTGTTGTGCGTCTATCGATGGTACGATAACGATCGTTAGACCAGCTTCACGAGCGTGATTCGCCATGACGAATCGTGCGAGACGCGTTTAATCGTTCGTTCACATAGCGATTCGTGTATTCCGGTTCAGATTCGGCAAAAGACATGTCCTGATTGACTGACGGATTCATTTTTGCAGAGTCTAAGCTGCTGAAGCTAGAAAACATGAAATTTTGACGATGGGTTCCTTTTGTGACGTAGGCACCCACTAAGAAAGGATTTTTGATATTCCATCCTTGAGGGAGTTAAGTAGGGGATGAAGGGGGATTTGAAAATCCGCCGATTTTGAAGCAAGCACTATGAACACTGTATTTAGTTTTCTGGTTAGAAATAAAGAAATACGTGTTTCAATGTTTTTGGGAAAATCGACCCTCAAGGGGGTAAAATGAGGGATGAAAGTTTGTTTGAAAATCTGTCGAGTTTGAAGCAAGTACTTTAAAAGTTAATAGGTATTTAACTTTCTGGTTAAAATTAAAGTTAAGGGCTTGCAAAGTTGGACATCTCTTGAAAATAGTTGCTATGTACATATATTATACCTTTGTTTAGATTGTGCGTGCTCTATGCAGGACCCTTTTATTTTATATTGTTCTACCCCCTTTGTTACCCTTTGTACGTTTAGGTTTATTGCACTCTGTACATATTTATTTATCTGGCAATAAACGTGCTCTTAAAAAAAAAATGGATCTGCTGACGAATCCAATAGCAGGCTTCTGATGAAACATCATCCCTCCCCTTTCCATTTCCTTCGCTCTTTCAATTTGCAACAGCCACACGACATAACTGAGTGACCTCTTTTAAACGAGAGACACCCTGTATATCGTTCAAGAGTGGTATGTGACGTTCCTTTCCGAGTTCAAAAATTCTCGTGCCCGTAGCTCGAGGAGCCCAGGAATTTTTCGGGCGTCTGGCGATTCTTAATCTGGCCGCTCCTGAATTTCGATGGGTCCCAGATGCAGCTTATCGCGTTAGGAAACGCCGATGCCGCGGCGGTCCTGCTTGCCTGCCTCAAGCGCGTCCCCCGGTCGGAAAGTAACACACAGAGGATCCCTAATAACGTGACCGCGTATAATAGAACGCTCTTTCCGGCTGTGACGCTGGATCCTCTAGCCCGGGCCCATAATTTTGCCGGTAAAGTTGGAGAGTCGTGAACGCGGCGTGAAACGGGAGGCGCGAACGATATGAAGCAGGGGGATAGAAAAGCGGTGTAGGGGGGGGATGGGAACATCGTAGAGTAGATTCATCGTTGGATAACGACGACTATCGAGGTAAGCACCCCTCCCCTTTCCCTCGTTCGCCACTATCCGCCAGAGCTTCGGAGTTCCATAGGTTTGTCTCATTTCCGGGATCCAATCTCTCGAGGCCGGCTGCGCTAGGTTACCGGCTCGCTTAAAACTGAAGTACTAGTTCTGTTCCACGTTCTCTTGGCTAGAAGAGGAGCTTCATTTCGTTCTGTTTCGTTTCGTTCCGCTTCGTTAAGGGGGTGCCTGGTCCGTCACTGGAAGTCACCGTCTTGTAGACCGACTTCCTTCTTTAGTTATTCTTCCCCTTCGATATACTATGTAGAGCTGGAGAGATTGCATTTGGAAGAAAAAGGGGTTGTCTAGGTTTTTCAAGGAGGGGATAGGTCCGTCTGATCTCACACGCTATTGATCAAAATCGCGTAGTGAAGAGAGTGAATGAGATGTATCGAAACAGAAAGACATAGAGTGATGAATATGTGGGACCCGCGATGACGAGGAAAGACCTCTCTTGTCCCTCTGATATTTAAGATGCAACCTTTCTAGTTCTGCACTGTACTCTGTGCTGTTGACAAGAAGTCTCGCGAGATGGCACAGGAGCAAGAAGGGTTCCTCTCGATAAATGCTCCTGTAGCCACTGCGTTTTGTTTCTTGATGTGTGGTGGATGTGATGGCTTCAGCCAATAATCAGGGCCAAAGGAAGAAGGGTTTAGCCGGGACTCGGACATCTATGAGAAGACCCCGAAGGCCCATGATAGAAAATCAAAATATACAAAAAGGGGAAGGATAAAAATGAATGTGAGGGGTAAGTGCGTTGAAATAACAAAATATAGTAACAAGAACAATAACGATTTATTCAACGAAACAACAAAATAATGGATAACAATATAAATAACAAAATATAAATGAATAGGCCTGCTTGTCGCTTATTGGAAAACTGAGGACTTCCTTTTTTTTTGTGTCTCCCAAAAAAATGGTCCTTATATACTGTAGCCCCCGTCAAGGGCTGGCTGTACTTTCGGTGGAGGTGGTAGCACCCTGGAAATTGTCGAAGGAAACCTGGGACTCCGCGCGGACAAAAATGGTCGCCCGCTCGGACCCTCGGTGTTCGAGGCCCAGGTAAAACGAAGTGGTAGAAAAAGGTTTATTGGTCGGCTGTAGGCATTTCCCTACAGCCGTTTTAATTACTATTATTTTCTTCGACGCTTTCCAGGGTACCGCCACAAATGTCTCTGGATACAAGAATGTCCCAGAATACAATCCAAACAAATACAAACAAAGTCAGGCTGTTGATATCTACAATAATTAAAAATCATCGAAATCAGTGGAGAGGCCTCTCATTTTCACAATTACCAAATCATTAGGTACTATACCAACAATCAGCGATATATTTAAAATTCTCTTAACAGAGTTTATGAAACAAAGTGACGATCAGGGTCCAAAGTCAATTGTCCCAGGGCCCTCCATAGCCCTTAGAGATCCTGTCAATAATATTCTAAAGCCAAATGCAGACGACTCACTTTGTACATTTCTTCGTTGTTTTCAATTGAAAAAGAAAAACAAGAAAACATACAATTATGTGTCAAAAAGTCATTCCTCTGCATCTAGCTGTGGTTACAGCGGATAAACTGCTGTTTCGCCTAATATACGTTCAGCGTTAAGAATTTATAATACATATTTAATCGTTTCTGTGTATTTAGTTCATCTTAACACGTTCATGGACGTGAATGCTATAGCATTCATTTTCATTGTGATACAGAATGACGTGGATGCTATAGTATTCAAATTTTAAAACCAATTATTATTGATTTAATTTTATATAACCTCGATTCAAATATCGTCGTGGATGCTGTAGCATTCATTGAATACAATTGTTAAAATGTGATATTCTGATTACTCTTACAAAATGTGTCTAATCACATATCGGATATCACAATTAACCTTTAGCCTGTAACCACGAGTCTGACTCGTGTTAAAGAATTTGTGTTATAAACAAAAGCCACGAGTCAGACTCGTGGTGTGGAATTTGTGCATAAGATGCCGCATATTATTATTAGAACAAGCGATTGGAGTTATTCCACATCGAATATCATTCCTTTGATTATGATTACACCCTAGACGTCTTAAAATTACTATTTGTACCTAAACATTGTTTATTATTTCACAATTCCTTTCGTTGCACTGAAATATATGTCATGAAAAGTATACATTTTGCGCCAGTTCAGGTATACGGCTGAACAGTTGAATGGCACGGCGCACGACCGACTTTCTTGTTTACTATAGCTTGCGAAATTGGCGGATATCGTGTAGGCCAAGGGGTTAATTCCCGAAACAGAGTCTAGGCCGGTGATGGGCCAAATTACGGCCTGCCGAGGGTCCATCGATATGGATAGTATATGGCCCGCTATAATTACGTTTTGACGGTCGAGAAGTATAAAGTAGATTCTACTTAGCAAAATAATAGATGAATAACTTATAGGTGAAGCTAAACTAGCCGCGTAGTTCATGTGTAATGCTGTAATGTTTTTATAATATTGTGATTAAGAGCTTTAACACAAAATGCATTTTTTCTATAATTCTGGCCCTCCTCTAGAATTTCTTAAACTTTGTGGCCCCCCATTAAAAAGGTTTGCCCACCACTGGTCTATTTTGAAATTACTTCGATTCATGTGTGGCGATGAGGTATTTCCTGCGAGGGACCTTCTCTCGAGCTCTTCGATGGCAAAATAGTTATTTCACCTGCGAATCGCAGTAATTTTAATTCAGAATCTTCAAGAATCGTTAAGATTCTTGATGTTTTGTAGCTCCCTGAGGAGGTGTACGAGTTCTTAGCTGTAATAGTAAGATTCCACTATGGTACAGCTGACTCAAGGTTAGATCATCATCGACGTGATTCATACAACAGAACACGTATTTCTTAATCTCCGTAAACATTTCATGTGGCTGTCTACGTGGAATTTTAAGAACCCTCTTCGGTTCCAAAAATTCTTCAAACCTCTGATCGATCATATTTGTGACGGTAACTGGTGATC
>JAOPTO010002208.1:0-76385 GCA_033822845.1 Tetrapedia diversipes | reverse complement strand
TTAAATGTAGATATATCCACCTTAAATTGCTTAGGAAACAATGACTCCGAAAAGCTAAATTCGCCCAGACTTGCTGGTAGTCCCAGCCGAAAAATCTGCCGACTGCAAAGGGTTAAAGCTACTTCGTACGAACACGCATCCACTGTAACCTTACCCCAAACCCGAAAATATGGGTCAGATAGTGCATGGTCCCTTGTTCACTGACCATTTAGACCCGCAATCCTTTCGCGGGACTTCTTGTCAGCAACGCACAGTTTTGCATGAGCTCGCACGACGTCGTCGTTCGAACGAGCGCGCGAAACATCGGCGAGAGGGTTGCAGAGAACGATCGTGGAGTCGGGTCGGGTCGGATCGAGCGGAGACGGCACGGAGATGGTTAAAGGGCCGCGCTGAAACTTCGTCCATTTCCATTCCAGGCAGGAACGTTCCGACCGACCAATCGTCTTATCTCGAGCAACGCAGGGAAATTTCGAGAGCGAGTTCGTGGAACGACGCTGCGTCGAACGACTGGCGGCGGGTCTCGGGGTGACGAGGAAAGAATCAGCAACGAGAGTTAGCGAAGAGGGTGGGAGAGAGGGGTGCTGGGAATCCACGGATATTGAAGAATACACGGTTTCACTTTAATTAACTCGTTCGATGCAGATGTCCATGTAGGGTGCCGGTGTTACAGGGCTTTTGAACGAGCGAAAATTTTCAAAGATTATTGCATTTATATACAGTAGCGGACAAAAGTTTAACACTTTGCCGGCCGCACATTTATCGAATCACGCAAGTTCTATTGTTCGTCAACGGTGATATTTACGCAATCGTTCGTAACATAAGTAGTTGCAGTATAATTATTATTAAAGAAGGCGTTCAGATAACTGTTACACCATTTTTATCGCATAGTCTTCGATTTTTAAATTATACAAATAACGAAATGAAGCATCATCGCTGACAAAAAGAAGTCACGCGTATGTGACAGCGGCCGTTAAAGTGTTAAGACCAAAGAGTCAATGAAAACGAAAAAATTAATTAATAAGAAATAATAGGATAAATAAAATTCGTATGCTATGCTAATCAATAAATAGAGATATTTTAAAAATAGTGCTTGCAGTAACGGACAAAAGTTTCAGGCCAAAGGGTCAAAGACAACAAATTAATTAATTTATAAGAAATAGCACGATAAATAAAATTCGCATGCTATGTTAATCAATAAATAAAGATATTATGAAAATAGCAACTACAGTAACAGACAAAATTAGAGCATACTCTAACATTGCAAAAAAATTTCCAAAAAACAGCTTTTTACAGGATAAATGTATAAAAAATCAGGCAATCACCTCATGCATTAATTTCAATGCACCATCTAGACATACTAAATCTCCTCTTCTGTTTAGTCCTCCCTTGTATTCTTCTAATTTCAAGGATTGTGATCCCTTTTGCCGCATCTGATTTATTTGACTTATTTTCTTATTTTCTTGACTTATTTGCAATTAACATAAATGTATTCAGATCACAATTATGCAGTTATTTATTCCCTTAATTTTAATTTTTACTATGCTTATATATTATATATTTCTTTTCTTCTAATACTTCTATTTTCCTATCATGTACTCGCCGTTACTTTGTTCACTCTTCTCTGTTTTTTTTTTTTGTATATTTACCTTATAATGGGCAGTTGCCCCTAAGTAAATAAAAATAAAAATAAAAATAAAATAAAATAAAATAAAATAAAATAAAATAAAATAAAATAAAATAAAATAAAATAAAATAAAAAGGAGTATGGGTTCGAGGTACCCTTCCCCCACCCTTAAAAATTCGCGTAATAAATAGAGTTTCAGGAGTTCTAGGGTTAAGAATCGTCCAGTCACGCCGAGGCAAGGCCACCAGAAAATCGATGAACGAATCCGATGAACGACGGTCGTAACGTGCCTGAAGGCTGTCGCGAGAACGCCGGTCCAACACGAAAATCGGGAAAGCGTGGCGGGATAATCCGCAATTTTTTAGGAGTCCGTCACGATACGCAAATGTCAGAGAGCCGGGGCGAACGAGCGAGCGAACGAGCGACCGAGCGGATTCAATGGACCGGCGTGGTCAGCCCCGTTAAAATCGATGAATTACGAGACAACGCATTAGTGCAGTCCGCACGATACTAATCAGCGAAATTTCCGTGCGATAAATAAACGAATGAAAGCGCGTAACCAGATACGCGCGCGGTAATGTCGATGCGATGGAAACGGTGGCCCTCGTAAATCGACAGATTTTTCGGTAAAAAGGGAAAAACAAATAAATGAACAAAGAACGAAAATCAAAATCTCGGGCCGCGGCGGCCAACGATCGCGCGCCGGGAAATGTATACGAGGCCGCGGCTTATTGGTGGTTTCGAGGTGAATTTGCTCGTAAATATGCGCCCGTAATATTGATTCGACATAGACGCATAAAGATAGACTAAACGGGATTTAAGCGTGGAATTGTAATTTGTGTATATATTATGTTTGCGCGTCGAGCGCGGCCGGAATATCGTTCGACAAAATCATTTTTTAAATCTCGCATATACAATCGCGCGTATACAGTGGGCTCCAAAAAGTACTCGCGTTCGCTGTGTCGCAAGGAGATTCATCAGATCCTGAAATTCTGATCCCAATGATAGGTTGTCTTTGTGGTTGAATGGTTATCATAGAGTTTAGGGTACGAGAAAGAATGTTTGTATGAAAGGTTGAGCGTGGCGAGTGCGTATGATAAACGTATGAGTAGACGTTAAGGTTTGTGTTGGATTTGGGAAAAAGCATATTGGGAATGGGGTTTTATATTGCTAAATGAAATAAACTCTTATTTGTGAAATAATACTTAGATATATAGCACGAGGAAGGGCAATTTTGACCGCACCTAGCGAGTTTTGTCACAAGACTAGCAGAACGCAGTGGTCGAAATTCTTACATATTTTATCGTGTTTTTAGTATTAATAGTTATTGTATGAATAAATTTTATTTATTATTCTTACTCACTTACTCACAGTCTGAGCATAGATTATAATGGGTTATATGTGGAACAATTTTTTTTGTCGACAAGGAATCTTTGTGAGGGGATGAAAGCAACCCTCAAAATTTCAGCGATTCCAAATGCTTCGAATACAAGTTTTTCTTGGATATTTTCTTATGAGAGGGCGATACAGTATTAAAAATTAAACATTTTTGATGTGAAAGGATTTGCTCTATCACGCATCATTACAAATTTATGTTTAATAAATGAAAAAGAGCATTGTAACTTTTAACATTGATCATACCCTCTTAAAGTGATATGTACTCCGATAAAAGAAATTAATCCACACATATGTTATTACACTTTATATATTCGCAAAGTTTTACTAAAAACTTTCATTGAAATCAGAATTTTAGGGTTAAATAAATTTATTTGTAGTTCGGTGGGACTTCGCTTATCCGAACCTTTATCATACAAATGATTTGAAGCCCAGTCTCTGATGTACGAACTTCTAAGAGAACCTACGATCTTTGTTGTATTACATTTATTATTAGAAGTACGTCAGAAGCAAAGTTGTTAATCACGTTAACGTTGGACGTATTCATCCCACGTGATCTAAACAGAAAATCGCCAAAATCCAAACTGGCACGAAACGTATTAACCGAACCATTCGGTTATCCATCCCGCCTAGTCCCCCAAACAGTTCAGATAAACGAGGTTCCACTGTACGAATACTTTTTGGAGCCACTTTATATGCGTGCATATGTGTGCGTGTATGCACTTTCCCGTCGATTTCATACACGATCGGTTGCGGAGGGCCGGTTACCGGTCGTAGGAAGCTACATCGACGACGGCGATGCATACAGCACCTCTACTTGTGCATCGTGCTCGCACGGAAAGCTTCCTGTCCTCGTCCCGTGAACGATCCGCCGACTTTTCGACGCGCGACAGCTTCGTGCTCTCAAAGACGGTGGAAGAAGAGGATCGAAACGCGCGCTACGGCACGGGCACAGAGAATGGCAACGAGGTCGCATAGCTGGCACGCCGAATGTAACGAGCCGCGGCTCTTATCTCTTTGCTATTATCTCCGCTCGGCTCGTTTCCATCGGCCTGTTATGGCCGCGTTACCCTAGCCAGCCTATACAAAAGTATTATGCGATATTCGAGGTATCTGCCTAGATATCGCCGCGAGAGGTACGGAGAGCGAGGGAAAGAGAGAAAGCGAGAGGGAGAGAGAGGACAGCGTAACAATGCGAGCTGGAATACGTCCTGTCATCTTAGCGCGATCACCCGGCACGCTCCGCGGGTCGTCACCGCGCCATCTTCTTTTCTTATACAGGTGACCTCCTATCCCTTTCTTTCTCTGGTCTTTTTCGACTTGAAACCTGTCTGTTACTTGCTTCCATGGTTGATCTACATTTATTTATTTATTTTTATTATTATAATAAATCGATCAAAATTGTGATAATTTTCCTTCTTGTCTATTGAATATGTTTGTCACAATTGTATGAAAATTGTATTTTTCTGTTATTAAAACTCTAATGGCAGCTCACACAACATGTTTGTGATAGATGGAATAACTGTTAGCGGCCGATCACACTACATGTTTGTGGTAGCCGGAAAAATTGCTAGTGGCCGATCACACAACATGTTTTTAATAGCGGAACAACTGCTAGTAGCCGATCACACATGTTTGTGATAGCCGGAACAACCGTCAGTGGTTGATCACACAACATGTTTGTGATAGCCGGAACAATTATTAGTGATCGATCACACAACATGTTTTTGATAGCGGAACAACTGCTAGTGGTCGATCACACATGTTTGTGATAGCTGTAACAACCGCTAGTAGCCGATCACACAACATGTGTGTGATAGATGGGAATAACTGTTAATGGTCGGTCATACATGTTTTTGATGCTACCGCCGTGAATCATTGTGTTTTTTTTTTATTGAAAGTGTGTATGTTCGTATTAGTTCAAATAAAAATAATGTAATGTAGTATTATCTGTCAATGAAATAGTCGAAGCGAATTTTCATACACTCCCTTCAAATATACCACAAAATATATTTGTGCTAGATGTTCATTGTGTATTTTATGGAAATCATAACTGTATTAATCGTTTATATTAAGTGCTAATTGATTTTGCCATGCCATTAACCTCTATAACTCTTTCTCCCCACCTTCGCTGTCTCTGTTCTTGTCTCCATACGTAACCTATAGATTTTCATTTTCCACGACTACAAATTTCCCGTATTTATCACTTTCTTCCAGTTTTCATATTCTTCTAAGTTATCCACTATTATATTACACACGCTGCTCCAACATAAAAGAATTAACAATGAGAACAAATAGATAAATGCCAGAACTCTGTCGATCGACTCCTTTCTTCGGTATTTCGACGACCAACGACGACCAACAACCGTGACTCGTCGACTTTCGACGGAAAAGAAGATCGAGGCACGGATGGGACGAGACGAGACGAGACGGGACGGTATGAAACGTGACGAGACGAGACGAGATGAGACCGGAGGGTAGCAAAACGAAGAAAAGAGTGAACGAGGAGAAAGAGAAAGAGACTCGAAAAGAGCAATAGAAATAAAAGAGAACGGATACGCTCGTTTCAAATGGCCGGCCTCGTGCTTGAGCGCCGCCGCCGCCGCGACAAACGGATCGATCGCCGAGAATGATCGTGCACGCTGGATCTCGAATGCCCTCGATGACAATGAGACGTTCACAACGATCATAACGGCCCTCCCTTCGCCTCTGCCTCCTCCCAAGACCCGTTTCGATATTGTTGCAAATTATTTTCGAAGTTATAGGACAAGGGTACAACAGCTATTTTGTTTCTTTGTTTAATACGACTCGAAAGAGTAAGCATTTATCAAATATTTATCGGAACACCTACCTCCTTGGATAAATGTCGTAGTATGGAATAAATCGTGCGACAATTAAGCGGGCATTACTGTATTATATTTATACCGTTGACGAATCATGTTCGAGTATGAGTTGAGTATATAGTTAAACATGCGACTATTACCAAAACATGTATTTATCCTTTGTACTTGAGAGGCGACTGTCAGTCGCCAAATGATAATTTTGCAAATTTTTAAATTCAAAGGGTTAAATAGTCGTATAAGTAAATTTTAGTACATTGCTTAATTAAACTAAATGAAGTCCAATATAAGCGAATTTCAATAAATATGTTGCATTTTAAATGCTTTGAAGCCAGTGTCATTGAACGACTAAGAATCACCTTTTTAGCGAAAAGAGTTAATAGTCGTATGAGTGAATTTTAGTATATTGTTTAACTAAACTAAATGAAGTTCAATATGAATGAATCTTAATAAATATTTTGCACTTTAAATTCTTTGAAGCCAGTGTCTTTGGACGACTAAGAATCACCTTTTCAGCGAAAAGAGTTAATAGTCGTATGAGTGAATTTTAGTATATTGTTTAACTAAACTAAATGAAATTCAATATGAGCGAACTTTAATAAATATTTTGCACTTTAAATTCTTTGAAGCCAGTATTAAGAGTCGCCTCTCGAGTGAAAAGGGTTAATAGTGTTTTGTCATTATTTCCTATACTTTAATCAGTAAGAACTGACGGGAAACCTAAACCAACGTTACATCTTTATCTTTATTCCTCAAGTGTTGATGTTCACAGACGACTATATCCTACCCAATTACAGATAGCGCTCGATTCTTTATACTTTCTGCCAATCCTCGTTGAACAAAGTAGCACGTGTAACATTTATTTGCCTCGTCCTTGGCTTTTAATAATATAAATACACCTTAAATATACATTTATACTACTAATGAGCCGTACACTCGCGAGTTTGAGCCCAGCATAGACCGACAGCATGAGTATACCATCAAATACACGCATTGATAATGTTTTGTCATCATTTCCTAATAAGTGTAACATTTGTTAAGCTCCTTCTTGGCTCGTAAATAATACAAATACATCCCAAAGCTGCATCTACATCAAAGCGATACCGACAAATATCTCGTCCATGTTCCAAGTTTCTTAAGAAAGCCGTCTCCATGTTTGCAGCATGTACTGAACATTCTTATAAGTCCCCGTAGGTTGAAAACGTGTTTCGGAACATGCAACAAGAAAAAGCGACAAAGTGTTGCTGGACGTTGCTTTAGAGTGATATCGCAGTTTAAAAAAGAGGGTAGAGAGAGCGAGAGGAAAGCGGATAAAGAGACACGGCCGGGCCGTGGTAACAAGATCAATCGCGCATAGGTACGTCGCGGATGGATTCGATAAAAGAGGGAAAATATTAACGGTGCACGCGCGCGCCACGCTCGTAACGGTACGGGAACGGTGCGGTGGAAAAGTTGGAAAAACTCGTCCGCGCGGACAACGCGCAGGATTATCGGACCTTCTGTCGTGAGATCGGACCGAGTGAGGGATTGCTTCGACAGAGCGATTACGGTGGTCGACGCGTTTCAATGGAAAAAAGAGGGGAAAGAAAGGAAAAAAAATCGGCGATACCAAACAACGGGGTCGAGTCAACGTAGAGAGAGGGATCCGGTGGGGTCGCGTTTTTCCGGGGTGAACTAATAGACTCCCGCTCGCTCGTTCGCTCGCTCAACTCGGCGTGCACCCTCTCTCCCTCATCCCTCCTTTCTAGTTCCTCTTTCGCCCTCCTTCTCCACCCCTTCCTCGCACACACTCTCTCTCTCCCTCTTTCTCCTTCTCACCCCCTTTACCTGTCTCTCTCTCTCTCTCTTTCTCCCCCTTTCCCTATTCCTCTCACGGGTTCCCTCGCTCGCTCGCGCGCTCAAATAAAAGTTTCCCGTGACCCACCGCCACGACACCTGTTGAACCGCTGGCCAGAGAGCCGGCTCGTCGTTCGAAAATAAAAAAAAGACGAAAAAAAGCGCGAAAAAATTGGCAATTAGCGTATGAAGCCTGTCCATCAAGGTCAACTGGAAAAGATTTACGGCGAACGAACGAAAGAGAGAGCGGGGAAGAATGAAAGAGGGCAAGTACGCGGACAGGATCGACGAGGCGAATAAACTGCCGCCACTGCACTTCCTCTCGTTACTTCCTCTCGCCGTTCGATCACCTCAAGGAATCCTCCCCCGAATTTTTGCTCGACGCCCTGTAATTTGCAGAACGTAAACGAATCACGACAGCTACACCCGTTGTCTCAAGGTTTTCACCCGAGCAAGTTCCATTGTCGTCTCCAAGTCGAACATGCTGGGTAACAACCCTGTCAACATGCTTCGCGAGCAACCCTCAACGACGATTCGCCAAGAATGGCGGTCAAAATGGAAATTTACGAGCCGGTTACAGGGATGAATGTTGCAGTCCTGTGTCGAGCAGCTTTCAGGGCAATAGGTCGTGCGTTCTCGCGTCCTCGCGCGACGTCCATGACCGTGTTCCGCCATCGAAGTTACGCGATTTCTTCTACCGATATCCCGCAACCCGTGGTCCAGCCGACGAAATCGGACGAGAGAACAGGAGGCAACGTTTCGTCCATTCGTTCCGCGTTTCCTGCGGAGGGAGAGTCTATCGCGCGGAATCGGTGAAACTCGCCTCGCTGGCATCCCCCGCGCGCGCGCGCGCGCACACACCGCGCTTCAGCAAGCGACTACGAGTCGTCGGAGGATCGAAGGCGAGTCACGGGGCTGGCGAGGGTGGTATGTTTATTGCTCGAAGCTATCTCTCGCAGGGAGGGTGGTTGCCGCGTCACACGGGACCATTTTCATAATTCGGCCGTTCGTATTCTCCGCAACCGTGCGGCCCGAATCGAACAACAGCGCGCCGCGAAGGCCGCGAGCTCGCTCGCTGGCTTGGCGCTCCTCTCTTCGCCCGTTTCTCTCCCCTTGCAAGCCGATCCACGGCTTCTCTCCCCGGCCATTTGCTTCCTCTCGCTCCCTTCGTCCCCCGCCCCTTCGCGTCCGCCCCTTTTTCCTTCAGCTTCTTCGCGTGTTCCTCGTGTCCTCTCCGCTAACCAACACCACCCACACGTGCACACGGTGTCCCCGCGTACGCTTCTACACTCTCGCCTTGGCCTTTCCGTTTTCCACGACCTCTTCCCCGGCGACTCCTCTTCGCCTCCACGCACCTACACGCCGGCGGGTACGCTTCCTCGACGCTTGGCCAGGGTCCCCTGTCGCTGTTGCGAGCGCGACCGCTTCGAGAGACAGAGACAAAGCGGAGGAAAGGAACGGGGCGAGCGAAGCGGAGAAAAGGACGGGCGAGAGTGCGGCGAGAGGGAGAGGGACGCAGGAGCGAAAGGAGAGTGCCGAGACCAGCATGGCGTCAGTGTCTCCGTTGATCTATTGCTCCCAGCACGGCGGATCGATGCGAGCCAATCAACCGACGCCGCCGGTCCTCCGTGTCTTCCCCGATGACCAACCAAGCCGATCTTCCGCTCGGCGGACTCAGCAGGTTCCTCCGCAAGCCTCTTCGCGCCGAGGGCGGTGCACCTTGATGGAAGCACGTTCCTTATTTTCGTGCGTTCGATGGAATTTCCTGCGACCCCTCCGTCGAACCAACGTCATCTCGTATCCAGCTATATTTATTTATTTATTTATTTATCTTTCAACGGGGTAAATCCTTTGTTGCGGTAAAAGGAAGAAAATAAAAGTAGATCATACGAGTAAGACGAACACGTAAAAGAAGAAGAAGAAAGAAGTAAAAAATAATATAAAATTCATGAGTTACAAGTTATGTATCGCTGTATTTGCTGAGTTTTTAAAAGAAAAAAGAGAGAGAGAGAGGGCTATTGAAAAAATCAGTAACCTTACTATATTTATTTATTTATTTTTCAGCGGGATAAACTCTTTGTTACAATAGGAGGAAAATAAAAGTAGATCACACGAGTAAGAAGAGTACGCAAAAAAACAAGAAGAAAAAGATAAAGAATAATAAAAAAATCACGAGCTACGAGTTATGCATCGCTGTATTTCCTGAGTTTTTAAAACGAAAAAAATGGAGAGAGAGCTATTGAAAAATCAGTAACCTTACTGTATTTATTTATTTATTTTTCAATGGGGTAAACCCTTTGTTACAATAAAAGGAAGAAAATAATGGTAGATCGCACGAGTAAGAAGAGCATACGAAAGAACAAGAAGAAACAAATAAAGAATAATAAAAAAATCACGAGTTATGAGTTATGCATCGTTGTATTTGCTGAGTTTTTAAAACAAAAAAGAGAGAGAGAGAGCTATTGAAAAAATCAGTAACCTTACTATATTTATTCATTTATTTTTCAATGGGGTAAACCCTTTGTTACAATAAAAGGAAGAAAATAATGGTAGATCGCACGAGTAAGAAGAGCATACGAAAGAACAAGAAGAAACAAATAAAGAATAATAAAAAAATCACGAGTTATGAGTTATGCATCGTTGTATTTGCTGAGTTTTTAAAACAAAAAAGAGAGAGAGAGAGCTATTGAAAAAATCAGTAACCTTACTATATTTATTCATTTATTTTTCAATGGGGTAAACCCTTTGTTACAATAAAAGGAAGAAAATAATGGTAGATCGCACGAGTAAGAAGAGCATACGAAAGAACAAGAAGAAACAAATAAAGAATAATAAAAAAATCACGAGTTATGAGTTATGCATCGTTGTATTTGCTGAGTTTTTAAAAGAAAAAGAAGAGAAAGAGTTATAAAAAAAGTCAATAACCTTGCAAAAATTATTACTAATTACGAGTAGGCGGTTTTTATGCAATTATATGGTTTTATGTCATACAATGTGCGATGCTTATGGGTAAGAAATAATTTGTTATTTCTTAAGTCGCGAACAGGTGAATAAAGGTTGTATATAATCGGCTATAATCGTATATCGCATGAATTTAATGCATTCGCAATTACGCTGCAGTGCGGCGTAAATTGGGTCAAATCGTAAACGACGAATGAACGTAATCAGCCAAGTCGCTTGGGTCAACGTTCACCTTCCAAATGCGAGGGTACTTAGAATATTTACGTTATTAGCGAAGATTAGGTCGAGTTTAAATTCGTCAAACTCGAGACTCAACAGTGAAATAGTCGCGCGCAAGGTATTCTTTATAAAAGTGGATCGGAGTGTTCGCAATGGAACGAAGCAAAATAGATATACGTTAAATAGGATTGGGGATAAATCGCAGAAATTCAATCTCGCAAATTTTAGCGAAATTCAACCGTGCCACACCGTGGCAAGTCATCAGCAAAGCTGACCCAGTTCGAGTTCGACGCATCGATACGTCATTGATGGAATTAACCAGTAAGAATGTCGTTGATACGACAAAAACAGGGACGACACAGCACGGTCGCGTTCTAAACGAAAGCGGTACGCGTGGCGAGGGCGGTTGCGAGCGAAAGGGTGGCCGAGGGGAGCGCGGAGAAAGAGCCAGGGGCGCTATATTAACCCTAATGGCTCGCGAAGACATAAAGCACATCCCGCGCACTACACTAACTCGTTATTATTACCGCATAAATAACGCGATAATCCCGTCGCGGCGACGAAAGCGCGAGGATTCGGGAGCAACCTTCCCCGTCGCCCCGCAGGCCACCCCATGCGACACCGCCGACGTCAGAATTCGTCGGTGGAACGGTTCGTCGATACGAAGCGGATTCGTGACGGGATTGCAGAGCGTAACACTGGATACGTTTTAAAACTGCGCGACGTTTTCCCAGGCGAAGTTACCCGGGTGTGGGACGAAGACGGTCCTCTCGGTGCGGCGTTTTCGCGCGCGTGGCGCAGGGGTGTAAAACAGGGTTTGTACTGGAGCGAAGGTAAAGCAGCGGCCATGAGCGAGAGGACAAAGGGAGAGAGAGAAAGGGAGATGTGTACGTAGGGATAGACAAGGAGGAGCGAGAGGGAGAGAGAGAGGGAAGAGGAGATATTCTACGTCGAGGGATCCAAGAGGGCTTGCCGGAGGCTCCAGCTCGGTTGCTGGCAGGGCGCGCGTCAATAAGCGTCCATCAGCCGTAATGGCAGCGAGCGCCACCTCGGATGCATTTAGATGGCTGTTTAGCCCCGGTTGTCTCGATGTGGCCTGAAATTCTCTTCTCCGCAACCTCCTTCTTACCGTTACCCGAGACTCGAGCGTTTCTCGGTTCCGCGGAAGCCAACGCCATCACCGCCTCGCCCAACCCCTCTCGCGCGCTCGGTCTCCCCAACTTTCGTAGTTGCACCAAACGAGGCTACTCGCTCGCGCTGGTAATTAGACGGTCCGGTTCGTTTTGCACAGTCTTTTAATTAATTTGTATACGTTCTTCGTTACGTATTCCCTTTCTCTCTCGCGTTCCTACCGTTCCTAATTTCTGCCCCCTCTTCCCGCGTCCAAACCTTGGTTCGAGGATGGCTTCTCGTCCGCTGGATAGCGATTCTTAAGGAATTCGATGCGAAGCCGGAAAAACTGTCGAGTAAATTTTGTCTTGCGTTTACTGATATATATAGACTGATGCTTCATTTGAAGTGGTTTGGGTTTTGGTTGGTGCATCCGGTCAATACCCTTCCAGTAACTCGAGGTTGTTCTTGAGAGATCTGTTAAAGTTGTACTGAAAATATTAACGCGTTTGGTGCAGAATCTAAAGAATTATGGCACAAAATTTTGTCACATGCTTACTAACTCGTAGATTGGTAGTACCATTTGAAGTGGTTTCAATTTTGGTTGGTGCATTCGGTCAATACCTTTCCAGTAACTTAAGGTTCTTTTTGAGGAATCTGTTGAAGTCGAACTGAACATATCAACGCGTTGTATGTGAGACCTAAAAATTATAGCGTAAAGTTTCACTTCCATGGACTGTTATGTAAAGCGGTAACATTTTAAGTTGTTTGAATTTTGGTTGATGCATCCGGTCAATACCTTTTCGCAGACTCGAGATTCTCTTTGAGAAATCTGTTAAAGTCGAATTGAACATATCAATGCGTTCGAGGCAGAATCTGAAGAGCTGTCGCACAAATTTTGTCTTCCATGCACTAATACGTAGGCTGATGGTACCATCTGAAATGGTTCGAGTTTCAGTTGGTGCATCCGACCAATATCTTTCCGAGCTTTTCTTTCATACATTTATGAGGTCGCATTAAACGTATGAACGCATCCAATGCGCTTCCCAAAAAGCTGTCGCATAACTTGTCAGGGTATCAACACATTCATTTTAGAGTCCAAAGAACTACTGTAAGTTTCTTCTTACTCACATTAATTCATAGAATGGTCCTACTATTTAAAGTATTTACAGTATCAGTCAGTACCTCTGACTAATACTTTTCCAGTCACTTTGAATTTCCCTCAAAAGACCTAAAGAGGGGGGAAAGGGGTGGTAATAAACGCATTAACTGTTTGAGTGCCATGACCCTTTCTTATTTCCCGATCGAAAATTGCGATTTCTACTGTTTTTAACTTACTGCAATAAATATTCCTACAGTTTTAGTTTTGTTCCGACATTCTCCTGAAAATAAAATTACTCCAATTTTATCTTTTCTTTACCTAACACTGAAGGATAATCGTAAAGTCGCGCATCGAAAAAAACCAAGCCTGCCCTGATTATGGGCTTCGCAGCCTAGGGCGCTGGTGCTTTGGATACAGAACAGAAGAAGGCGCGATCGCGCTGCTTGGCACTCAAACGGTTAACACATTCGTCGCCACGTCACCCATATTTGGGTGACGCTTTTTTTCTTAACACTTAGCCGACCGAATGGGGAGATCTCCCATTTTTTCCACAACGGAGCGCTGCAATTGATTCTATTTGCTTCTGTTATTAGTTAGTCTTGAACTAAAATTCAGTTCATAAATTTTCCAAAATACAATTTTTAATAAATTCAGCATCAGCTTAGTATCAACCAATAACAAAAGTAAGTAGAATCAATGGCACTGCTTTGCCAAGGAAAAAATGAGAGATCCCCCCATTCGGTCGGCTAAGTGTTAAAGTTAAATAGGATTTTAAGTTGAAGTTTTAAAAGGAATTCAATGGAATAAGTATTGAAATATAATATATATAAATATAAAACGGATAAAATGAAAATAAATAGTTAAAACTTTTGCTGTTTTTATACGTTTTTACACCTAGTTTTCTATGCAATCGGATTTCGGCCCAGCAAGAAACTCAGCCGAATCACGTTGGCGCGACGAACGCGTTAGCGCAGAATCGTTCAAGGCATTTGTGAGGCGAGCCGGCTCACAGAATGCCATGCATCAAGTATTTTCTAGACTGCTGTCAACGAAGGAAAATTTGAATAAAGGCGGCAAAGTTCAGCCAGAGGTGGTAACGAAGAGACCGTTGATATTATAAAAAAAAAAGGAGCAGAAATAAATGTAACGTCGAAGGGGTCAGACGTGTTGTCCTACTCTTGAGTTTTATTTTAATAGTCAAACGCGTAGTTTTATTCTTCAGTTTTTAATTTAATTTTAACCTGTTAACTGGGTATGACGAAATATTTCGTCATACCCGAAAGACTACTTCAATGGACATGACGACATTTTTCGACATGGAAATTAACCGTAATACGTTGAATGCATTATGTTTTATGTAGGTCTTATCTATCAAAACAGCCGCTGCACGCACTCGTCCGCTCATACATTGTGATAACACTTCAAGTTTGCACAATTTGGTTTCATTTTAGTCTGAATTTATTCCCCGGTTAACAGGTTAATAAACGCGTTAAAATCAGTGTAGCCTAAGTTTCTTCCTATCAACGACCCCGCTAGAAGTGGTTACACTGTCAGTTAGCGTTTCCAGTCAATACCTTCTCATACCTCGCACTTCTCCTCGACAAATCCGCCGTGTGAACGTGCCAATCACCGTGAGCCGCGGATTCAAGCGCAATCGAAACGCTACAACGTTGCTCCTTCCTCCCCCGTCGTATATCGCGCGGAGTCGATAATACGAACGGATGTTTTTCGTGCGTCAACGTGTGTATGTATATCATCGGCGGCGATGGTAATCTGGACGCGCGGCGATCGTTTCTGTTTGGCGGTGGTCGCTCGAGGGTGGCGACGGGGCACGGAGAGGGACGACAGACAGGGTCGCGAGGGGGTTTGAGGGGGGGGGGGTGCTGCGGGGGTCGCGACGTCGGAACGATCGAAACGGTCGTAAAGTAGAGGTCGCGTATCGTCGAAAAAGCTTCTCGAAAAACGAGAATTCGGTCGGTTCCCGGTGTACGTTCGGCCGCGATATATGCAAAAAAGCTCGGCAAGGGTGGGAGGATCGCCGCAGAGTTCGGGCTCGAGCCCGAGCTCGAGGATTAAGGACATTATTAACGGGCGTACCAGGGACCGACATACTTACGTCCGGCCGGAATGCCCCGCGATAAATACACCGGTGGCTACGAAACTGGACGAGAACGAAGAGGAAAGGGGAGCTGGCGTTTAAATAAAATCAGCATTTTATGTTACAAGGGCCGCTCTTGGATAGCGGCCGGCCGGGGCGCCGTACACGCCGGTTACGAACCGCAACGACGATCGACCGATAGACCGATCGACCGACTCTCCTTCGATCGCATAGGCGTAGACGCGCGACGCCTGTTCCTCCGGTTCGACGCTTCAAATTCTGTTCAATGCCGGAACAAAAGTGACTGGCGCTTCAGTGTACTCTGGAGTTTCGGTGATTAACACTATTCCTACCACGACCGGTCAAATGACCGTTTTTAAAATTTCAATTAGAATTTCATAGATGCAACGTGATTGAATCGCCTTTAAACTTTAGACTTTTTCTCAAATATACGTATAATACATTTTTTAATTTCCACTTCTTTTTTCGTTGTTTACTTTTTTGAGAAAAATTTGTAGTCTGTTTTACGTGGGAATGTCGCGATAAGAATAGGTGTACGTGAAGCGTCGGTAGGAATAGTGTTAACACTAGATTGCCGGATGTTGGGTATATACCTATTTCGCCTGAAATGAGTCAATTTGACTCAAATATGAACATTGAAGTTCTTAAAACAAATGAAACTTTATTTTAAAGAAAGTTTATTCAAAACAATTTTCACACATATATTGCGTTTTTAAAATACATTTTCGGCAGATTTTTTTTATTACATTTAACACAAACGCCCTTACTTCTATTCCTTTTACATGATACTTGAACTTGACAATTCATCAGTGAATCAAATTGACTCGCTCCGGCAATCTAGTGTTAACGCTAGTTGGTGATTGCAATTTTTTAGTTTCGATTTGCAATGAATATTATTTTTATTTTTATTATTAACAGGTTGAATGCCACACCAGTTTTATAGGGTTTGCCACGATGAATTTTCTAGTATACGATACATACACTGTTGAAATATTACTTACAATAAATAAGTGTAACTATTTTTAGATATTTTTTAGTGCGATAATTTCTCCACACTATTGCATTAACACTATTCCTACCACAACCGGTCAAATGACCGTTTTTAAAATTGCAATAAAAATTTCTTAGATATAACGTAATTGAATAGCCTTTAAATTTTAGACTTTTTCTCAAATATACGTATAATACATTTCTCAATATTCACTTCTTTTTTTATTGCTTATTTTTTGAGAAAAATTTCTAGTCTGTCTTACGTGGGAATGTCGCGGTAGGAATAGGTATACGTGAAGTGTCGGTAGGAATAGTGTTAACGATGGTAATAATGAAAAATTGATGAGAATTGACAATTGTCCAAATTATGTATTTCTAACAATCTGAGCGCGCCGGTCACCGGTGACCCCCGTTGCATTCAACGTGTTAATGTTCAATTTTAGTTTGAAAAAATAATTAAGTGATAAGTTAAACTTCTTGTTCAATAATTTGTAATTGTAATTCTAGCGGTTTTGGGGCATTCTCGTACTATAATATAATTCATCGTAGTTTCGCATGAAACTTTTGTAAATTTGCTATAATACACTTCTGATATTTTTCATGATATAAAGGAAGATGTTTCTTTTATATTGAATACTTTTTATATTGCAAATGAATATGCTTTGATCATTGGTGGTACTAATGTTAAATTGTATGAATAAACGAATCGTTGAAAAATAAAATTGTATCTCGTGCGAAAAGTACCGCCTGGGGCGAACCACCCCCATCGGTCCCCCTTCGCCCTCCCCTAGCTACGCCACTGTACGTTATTGCATCTGAAAACGTTTTGTATGTTGAGTTACTCCGTTTTCAAAGGTGACAATGCGATTTAGGTACCCAGCTTCTCGCGATTCGATGCAAAAGATCAGAAGAAAGCCTTTTAACCCTTAACACTCCCACTTTTAAGTGTGAATATCGACAGGCAACTCGAACTTATTCAATGTCATATTTTGACTTGCAAGTTTTTAAGTGTCAGACTTTGAATGCTACAATCACGTGTAAATAATAATATTAAAATCATTCAAAACAATCTTTATTCATTTCAGAAGTAATACAATTTTGTTTATAATATTTATATTATTAAGTCTTTGACTGTTTCTTGCTTGTCAGTCGCTGTGACTGGTTTGCCCACTGGCCAACCACTAGTGACCAAAACAGTATTCGAAAATTTGATACTATTCTTAGGGTTTAAAAAATAATAATGGCAAATGATAATAGCATATTTAGTTGTATGTTACATAGGACAATAAATTCCAGGTTGAATTAATTGGTAAAACAGTAATAAAGGTGTTCCTGGGACAGAGTGTCCCAGGTTTTAATGTTCAAACTTTGTTAGTGTATTCTATGGCACAAAATAAGAAAAAAATGTTATGTAAACATAGGTCATATAGAGCTTTATTAAGAAGTTGTAACAAAAATTCAATGTAATAGCACAAAAGGAATTTTGCAAATATCTCGGAAACTAAGGCCGAGTGACGGTTATATGTATAGGAAAAAGTTGTTCAGAATACTCTCTTCTATAACATATTTCAGAATCATTAAAATCGGAGTTGAGGCCCCTAAAGTAAATAATTACCTATTTCTTAGCGTTTAAACGTGTCCGCTTGAATCTGTTCACACGCCAGCCCTCGTTGCGATCCTCACAAGCTATTATTGGTGAAAATTCGTTTCAATGTTTGGTGACCTCAGATAGTAAACATAGCTTACATAAACACACTGAGGAACACAATACTGTTGATCTATAGAAGCCAATGCCTGCAGTAACAGTAAGTTGATTACTATTCCTATTCTGAATTTTTGTTATAACTTCTTAATAAAACTCTACAGTGGCTCCAAAAAGTATTCGTACATTGTACTATAAGGAAATTCATCTACTTCTGAAATTCTCATTTCAACGAAACTTTATGTGTGCACAGAGCATGGTGTGTCCTGCATGGAGCAATTTTATTGGCGGCAAAATATCTTTTAAGGGGTGTAATAACGAATCTCAAAGCTTCAGCGATTTTTCACGCTTTGAATACAAACTTTTCTGTGGCCTTTTTTTATGACAGGGCGATAGAGTATTAAAAATTAAACATTTTCTATTTGAAAGGTTTTGCTTCATCAAGTACCATTACAAAGTTATCTTTAAAAAATGAGAGAAAACTCAGAAACTTCGAAGCTGGTTTCACCCCTTTAAAATGGCATTTAGATGAAAAGAAGAGATTAATTCATACCTATACTATTACGATCTACATATCCACAAAGTTTTATCAAATACTTCTATCAGACTCAGAATTTCAGAGGTAAACGAATTCATTTCTGACATAGTGTACAAATACTTTTTGGAGCCACTGTATGTGATCTATGTTTACATAACATTTCTTTCTCACTTTGTGCCATGGAACACACTGACAAAGTTTGAACATTAAAACCTGGGACACCCTGTATACACGCCTTTTGCAGTCAAAGGGTTAATTGTATCGGTGGTGCTCGAGAGACACACTTGGAGCCGTAAGGGCAAAACATGCTGATTCACTTGTCACAAAATCGCGGTCCCGATGCTTTCTGGCCTAAATAATGGCCAGGCCGGATCTTTCCTCGTCGCTCTTCTAAAAACAGAACCGCCATCGAAGGTATCAGCAGAAACAGATCGTACTCGCGCGTACCTGCGCATATTCCCGTTGCTTGTTAGCTGTCGAGGAGTTCGCTGTGTGCAGCTTCAAGTAAATGCGACTCGTAATGTATCTCGTTGACGCGGCTCCCCCCCTCCCTCGCCATCCGGACGCTCGACACCCTCCACGATACTAAACGAGCCGATGGCCCGCGATATCCTGCCGCCATCGGCGCGTCATCGGGACAGATTTACCTGTGTCACGATCGCATCGAATCGGATTGGATAGGATCGGTTCCAGGCAGCATCGAATACGTTAACGCGATCGAATTTGTGCTGTTGTACTCCCGATAGCGGGAATGAGTCCAACGCGTGAGGGGGTTTTTAAGAGAAAAATTTTGTACGACGAGGTTAATCAGATTTAATACAATTATACGATATAGCTGTTCTAGGACAAGTTTGCTTGTTGAGTTTCGTTTCTAGTCCTTTCAAGGATCAGGAGAACGGATTAGTAGGAATGAGACAAGGTGAGGAAAGTTTGGAATTCAAAAAATACGAGTGACTTAGGGATCAAAGAAAATGGATAAATTGTTAGTAAGCGGCAAAATATTTGAAAGAAGATGACCGTTAAGAGGATGACTATTGAGATAAGCAATGATTGCTTGAGTATATGCAAATATGATAGCTAGGCATACAACAGTAGCTCAACTGACTGTGGTTAATGTAAATTGTGCGTTTATGGGAAAATTTTAGAACTCTGAAAATTGAGCATGAGATTGAAGTACATGCTTCCCTGCGTTTTGCAGCGCTATTGTATTTCAGGTAGCAGAAATGAGTACAACGCGTGAGGGATTTTTAAGAGAAGAATTTTGTACGACCAGGTTAATCAGATTTAATACAATTATACGATATGGCTGTTCTAGGACAAGTCTGCTTGTTGAGTTTCGTTTCTAGTCCTTTCAAGGATCAGGAGAACGGATTAGTAGGGATGAGACAAGGTGAGGAAAGTTTGGAATTCAAAAAATACGAGTGACTTAGGGATCAAAGAAAATGGATAAATTGTTAGTAAGCGGCAAAATATTTGAAAGCAGATGACTGTTAAGAGGATGACTATTGAGATAAGCAATGATTGCTTGAGTATATGCAAATATGATAGTTAGGCATACAACAGTGCTCTCAGAAGAGGAACTTTTGGTGAGATTTTAAAAAGACAGTACAATTCAATACTCTTTATGACCTAAATAATTAGCAACTGTAACATAAACTTTCTTCTGCACTAATTTTAATTATGCTGTGTTTTTCTTTTCTTTTGTTTTGATCGTTGTTAGTGCTGACTCCTCTGCAGGACTATCTAGCAGATACATGCTCTCCACGCTAAGTCATGTTATTGCATACGAATTATTGCTTCCGCGAATTTATTGTATACTTTTTTCTTTTCTTTTCTTTTTTGTCATTAAGTGAATCGCGGAGCAAAGTGTGTGTATGTGCGTGTCTATACCTAATATATTAATTTCCATGCTTTGGCACTTCCACATATCGAAATCGCTCCAAAAGTAACCCTAGAAACATCGACATCAAACATTATGTCCTGCCTGCTATTGATATAATTTGGCGAAAGAAGAAATTACAACTCACAATTAACTTCATTTCCTCTTTCTTCCAAAATCTATTAGTTACTCAGGACTTGACAAATTTACTCGTCCTGCGATTCTTAACCACCACCGTAACGCAAAGTATCCGTCAAAGGTGAAGCCAACGCGGAATCGAAGGACCCTATCGTTTTATTTCCACACAATGGTTCCAAGTTACGACAAAGGTGGACGGAACGTTCACCCGGAGAACGCGAAAGCGAAGAAAGGGGTTCGTTTCAGATCGAACGACACCATTTTCCTACCCTGTTTCGCGTCGTGGCAGGCCAGCGTTTCTTTCTTCCACGGCGCTGCCCGTTTCTGCTTTCGCTGGTAAAATTTTCATCCTCCGGCCCTCCCCCTGCCCCACGATATCGGTACTTGAAATATACAGGCAGGGCCGCGTAGTAGACCACGCCATAGCAACGAAATATTAGACAAGAGGTCCACGCGCGGCTGGGAAGGTATTGGATGGGCAGTGCCGGGCTGGCTACAACAAAGTTGTGGCTGCGCCGATGATTTAGTCCCGGCCTTAATGGAGCTATAAATACTAGCTTTTCGATAGCGGAGGATGAGGACGCCATGGCTCCTCGTCGTGTACGATGCTCGCCAGGATCGTGGCTCCGGATTTTGCGTCCGGCGTTGCCCCCTCTTCGTGGACCGTTACCTCCCCCCCACGAAGCTTGATCGGCCTATGGACGAACTTCGTTTGTGGTAAGGTGAGACAATACGTCCTGAATTTTTGTCCATTGGCCCGGGTTATCTGTCGAAAAAAAACCTGTCTGTGTGGAGGCAGCAGGAAGACAGTGTGAGTGTTGGTTTTCATGGATGAGAGAGTGAATTTGATGAGTGTTAGTCCCTTGTCTGGTGTATCGTGAAATAGTTTATGGTATATACAGTGGCTCTAAAAAGTATTCGTACATTGTATTATAAGGAAATTCATCTACTTCTGAAATACTGATTTCAATGAAACTTTATGTGTGTACAGAGCATGGTGTATCCTGCGTGGAGCAATTTTTTGGCGGAAAACTATCTTTTAATGGGTTTAATAACGAATCTCAAAGCTTCAGCGATTTTTCACGCTTTGAATACAAGCTTTTCTGTGTTCTTTATTTATGACAGGGCGATAGAGTATTAAGAATTAAACATTTTCTATTTGAAAGGTTTTGCTTTATCAAGTACCATTACAAAGCTGTCTTTAGAAAATGAGAGAAAACTCAGAAACTTCAATGTTGGTTTCACCCCTTTAAAATGGCATTTAGATGAAAAGAAGAGATTAATTCATACGTATACTATTACGATCTGCATACCTACCAAGTTTTATCAAATACTTCTATCAGACTCAGAATTTCAGGGTTAAACGAATTTACTTGTGACATAGTGTATGAATACTTTTTGGAGCCACTGTATGTTTTAAAGTGAGTGTCCTATCTTGTATATATTGTGTAAACCGTACCCGGAAGTTTGATACTATTCTTAGGGATTAAAAATAATAGTGACAAAGTAATAATGGCATATTTAGTTGCTATGTTACATAGGACAATAAATTCTATGTTGAATTAATCAGTAAAACAGTAATAAAGGTGTTATAGTAAAGAAATACAGAGAACGTATATTTACGTGTTTCGTATATATTGATGGATTTGCGAAGGCGTATATTTACGACTTTAGTAGTCAAAGGGTTAACATGTTATATCCCATGTTAAATCAATCGATAAAACAATAAAAGATGTTATAGTAAAAAAATGCAGAGGGCGTAAATTTACAGTTTTCGTATATATTGATGGATACGTGGGGACGTATATTTACGGCTTTCGTATATATTGATAGACTTGTAAAAACGTATATATACGTATTTAGCACTCAAAGTTTTAAACTTTACGAATATAATTTATATATTTAAATATTAAATTGTAACAAAATGTTACGCATGACGGATATAGTCGTCATGACACAAAATTTTATCATATTTCCATGACGGATATAGTCGTCATGACACAAAATTTTATCATATTTCCATGACGGATATAGTCGTCAAACACACTTAACCTTTTGCACTCGGCTGTCCCCTCTCATGGGACATTGTAATCCTAGCATACGATAGTTTCGCAAATTTTCAGACGTTAGTTCAGACCCGGACGTTAAATAGTCATACATGTAAATTTTAATATACGACTTAACTAAACTAAATGAAGTTTAATATACGTGAATCATAGTAAATATTTCAAATTAGAGAATTTTTTAAGTTAGTATTGTTAAACGACTAACAGTCACCTCTCGAGTGCAAAGGGTTAACCCCTTGCACTATTTTGACGAGTCTGACTCGTGATGAAAATTTTAGGCCAAACATGAATGTCACGAGTCAGATTCGTTGTTCAGTTCCAGACCAAACATGAATATCACGAGCTTGACTCGTACTCGACATTTCAGGTCGAACATGAATATCACGAGTCTGACTCGTGGTCTTAATTTCGGGCAAAATTGATATTTAATTGTTTATTTATATCGTGTCTTTCAGTTTTAGGTTTAATATTAGTGAGATAATCAGAAAACTTATTTGAGTTCAAATACTACTACCGCGGATTTGCTTTTACATATTTTTATTTCGTTATTAATCAATTATATTATTATTACTTATTCAGAATTTGTTTTAATCTTATGTGATAATTAAAGTATATATAAAAGTTTTTGATTCAAATTCATTTGAATTTCACAAGAGTTCCATCGCGTGGATAAGATGAGTCTCAAGTTTCGGCACTCGCGCTCCACCGCTTGTCCTTCACCGCGACAATTGAGGCAGCCGCATTTGGCCCGACTTTTTCCGAGGTTCCCAATAGTGCAAGGGGTTGACTGGTTAAGAACCGTGACATGTTCAAAAAGTATCAATATGAAAAAGTTGATTTCTTCAGCAAAATGTCACTAAATTTGTCGACCCAGAACCACCGTTCGACGCCCTTCGACGAAGCTTTATTCGGCTCGTGGAGAGGAATGCTTGGCCCCTTTCGGACATAGCGGTCCCGTGGTCGAGCACCGAGAGAAATTTGTGAAAATCCCCGTTACTTTTGACACGAGGAAAAGACACGAGCGCGCCTCGTCGCGGCGGGAACAGTTTCTCGTTCTCTATCGGGCTCTATTTAAACGCGCGTCAGCTCGGTGAGTTATAGGACGGGCCGCATGATTTGCGACGAACTCGCACCGCCATTAATTACCGCGCAGCATCTTTCCTCGCCTGTACCCTTCTTCCGCGGCGTGAAGCGCGCGGCAACTCGCTAGTCTGACGCGCGCACTTTTACGCTTTCGATCGCCTCGACTTTCGTCTCCTCCGATTCCTCGAAGCAATCAACGCCTTCGGGTTCGCTTTCGAGTTCTGCGATTGCGTACGGGCTGAAACGAAGAAAAAAGGCACGGGAGAGAGAGAGGGAGAGAGCGAACGCGCTTCCTTGTGGCTAGTAGAATTGAAACTGGTTTTCCGGTACGCCGATCGAACGAATTCTTCTTAATCGTAAAGCTCTGTTTGGGAACTTGAGGCTAGATTATTATTAGAATAACGGTTGAAGTATGAGGCGGTTTTTAATTAGAGATTTTTAATTAAGTCTATCAATGATTGCTACCGTTTTCTTTTTTGAATTTGAGCACTTTCGATCTTACGGAGCTTCGCTTTCAGTGAAAAATTGTACATGTTCTGAGAGAAATATAAAGAAGTTATGTTTTTCTTTTTATCAATTTTGCTTTAGAAATTCGGTCCTTTTTTTAAATTAAGAGTATTCTTAAGCAATTGGCAATTGACATAGTCAATACTAACTTAAAAAACTAGGCCATTGAATTATTCAATAACAAGAAGATTGCAAAATTATAAGGTTAATAGTAGCTGCACAGACCCATTATGTAGATCAATGCATTTATGTGTTACTGTTTCTTTGCCAAAGTGAAAGCTTGATATTCAATATAACAGTTTAAATGCTAACTATAATAATTACTGTCCTCGATAAATTTGATGGTGTAAGGGCATCTACCGAGGCAACATGTAGGTAACATGCGACATGCAACAGTGACGCAGTCGACACAAAACAATTCTATCGAGGCAACATTTTGGCAACATGTAGCAGGCGACAATGATAAAGCACAATTTCAGTGAGACAACATGCAGTTACTGTTTCCAAAGATATGATAAACGGTACTGATGTTGATTCACTGAAACATTGGAGAGAGCATGTTCGCGATATTGGGTGACAATTTTTCCATGCGACATTAAGGTTCTGGTATGCTACAAATCGCACAGTGTTGCCTCAGTTACATCTTTAGGCGACATGTAACATGCAACAATGACTGATGTGGTAAAGCACAATTTCAGTGAGACAACATGCAGTTACTGTTTCCAAAGATATGATAAACGGTACTGATGTTGATTCACTGAAACATTGGAGAGAGCATGTTCGCGATATTGGGTGACAATTTTTCCATGCGACATTAAAATTGTGTCATACTGCTAATCGCACATGAAAATTAGACAACATTTAACATGTTGCATACTACGAGTCATATAATGTTGCTTTTCGTAGAATCATGTCTTTAGAGGACATGCAGTACATGGCAATGATGCATATGATAAAGTACAATTTCAGTGAGGCAACATGTAGCTGTTGTTTCCAAAGACATGATGCACGCCACTGATGTTGCTTCAGTGGAACTAAGAGAGAGCATGTTCGTGATATTGGGTGACAATTTTTCCATGCGACATCAAGATTCTGGCATGCTACAAGTCTCACATCAAAAATAGGTGATACCAGACGACATGTGACATGCTACAGGTCGCAATAGTGTTGCCTCAGTGGAATCATTCCTTAATAGCGCGTTAATTGGAAGTATTCCGCAGTATCCAGCTTTCAAATGGTTAACTTCCGTCGCATCTTCGCGAAAAATTGTGCTCTCAAACGCTTTCAGCGAGTCAGAAACATGCGCCGCCCGGGTCCATCGGGCCCCGTTGCTCCTAGGCACCGCGACAGAACGTTCGTTCACGGTAATAGGTCGCTCGCGGAGGCGATACTCCGTGTAAATTGCGAGGCTGCCGTCGGTGGCGTCGGTTTCGATAAGCTGGGCCGCGTTCCGACCGTTCAACGGGGCCGTACGATGAACCTCGGCGAGGAGACACGCGGGACGTCCTTGATCGCGAAGGAGCTGAGGACCGCGGGGACACTTCATATTTTAGAGTCGAGGGATGTTTGTGCGCCGTTTAGATACGAGATTCACCCATCGCGGCCAGATAACCCGCGCGTCCGCCTCGGATATATCTCGACAGAGTTAGACGCCACTTTGGTATCGGTCTTTATTGCTACCGGCGTCCTCGAAAACCTGTTTAGTCTTTCTGCTCGACGGCCGGCGCGTAAACTATTTTGCAACGAGGCCGGGAAAAAACTAGCCGGCGTTCGCTTTCGCGAAACGCGCTACCCTTTTTCTTCTTCTTTCGTTCGCGGCGAAATGTATGGGCAGCGCAATGCCCCTTTGAATCGACGACACGGACCAGCGTGCAGTTTTAACCCTTTTCCAGGCTGATGGTGTTGGGGCCGGGGCAGGCAGAGCGTTGGTCACACGAAGGCACACGCGTAGGTACCAGTCTAATCGGTTAGATGTTCTTAAATACCTACCGGACGGGAATATGACTTTATGTATGTGCTACGTATTTCACGCGAAACACGAGGGTATCGGAACGGTTACGGGAAGGTGGGCAAGTGTGAAGAATCGTTAGGAAATTGTTGAAGGTTAATTATAATTAAACTCACCTTCAACGTTGCGTGTCGTTAGGGATAAATGAAATAGGGATAGGATAGAAAGCGATGGAGGTTATGCGAGAATGAAATACGTGGAATGTGGTATACAGTTATCGTAATTATACTCGTGTTACAGGTAACATTAAACTAAACTGGACTATAATCCAGTTATTAACAATGATATAGTTATCACATCTATTAATTGATCCAATTATCTATCTTTCATTTCTTCGATGAAAGGGAGAAAGAAAATGATAGACACACCTCACTGAATTAGATTTGACAAAAATTTGGAGATAATAGAGTGAAATGCTTTCACTACATTGTCCTTTAATGCTTCTTGCTACTTTATCAACAGAAATGTTTAAGGAATATCAATTTTGGAACATGTTTTAAACAGCATTCTCATTTTTCAGTACATACACTGGTGTTCAAAAGTTTGGGGCATTTCTTGATCTCGAAGCAAACTGGATCTTCTACGAGCAATGTTACACAAAATTATTATTTTGACGTGGTCAGGGACAATATTTTTAGTTTTAATGGAGAAATGAAAGCCTTTTAGATTTTAATATTTAATAATAATAATAACATAGATTTAATTAATAATTACAATAACGTTTTCTTATCTTTCATCTTAATTTTATGCAATTTTAATTTCACTTTCGTTTTGTCTTTCTTACTTACTTTCTCTCTCAGATCGCAAAAACGAATTGACAATCATTCAGAACACACTCATTCTTACCAACATATTTCCATACACCACATTCATACCAACCATTCACATTAATTGTTCTCAACACTAATAAATTTGTATGCAACCATATTTGAAAGTAAAAATTATCTAAATGAAGAAATTTATTACGTTTGAAAAATACGAAGGAAAAGTAAAGTGACAAAATTAACCCTTTGCACTCGAGAGGTGACTGTTAGTAGTCTAATCATGCTAACTTCCAAAATTTTCGAACTCGAAATATTTACTAAGATTCGCCTATATTAAACGTCATTTAGTTTAGTTAAGTAATATACTAAACTTTACATACATGTATGACTACTTAACCTCTGAGTCTAACTAATAAGCAAACTAACTGAAAATTTGTGAAACTATCATTTGGTGACTAACAGTCATCTTTCGAGCGCAAAGGGTTAACTCAATTTCTTGTCCCACAACAAACTGACATTCTGCAACACACATGTAACACCTTTTCACGTGCAATCCTCGAAATACGTACAACCGAAGGTACATTTGGCCAAACCTGCGACGAGCTGACAAAGGTATTTCTCTCGCTCGTTTCAAATAAAACAACGACCTGCATGTTGACCACGCGTTGCATGCATGTACATCCACATTGCAGTCGTTTCGAGCTGTACCCATGCTCCACTCTCGTCTTATATATAAATTAACCCTAAATCCGTGCTCCCTTTTCATACCAATATGCTGTCGACTCGAAACCAGTTCGATTCGCGTCTTTCCTCCAAAATGTCACGGGAAATTGTGCGCTCGGTGTTGATTCGCGTAACAACAGAAAAACAGTGAAATGAGAACATGGTAATTAACCCTTTGGACTCACGACTGAGGGACGCGGGATGCTGTCTGACTAAAATACAGTGGCTTCAAAAAGTATTCGTACACTGTATTATAAGGAAATTCATCTGCTTCAGAAATTCTGATTTCAATGAAACTTTATGTGTGTACAGAGCATGGTGTGTCTTGCGTGCAGCAATCTTTTTGGCGGCAAAATATCTTTTAACCCCTTGACTACTGTGGGCGCTTGTAGGCGCTTAGAAATATTGCGTTTGTGATACTGAGAACGCCTATAGGCGCTCGACACAATCTGACTTTCTGACACTGAGAGCGCCTATAGGCGCTTCACACAATTTGGCTTTCTGACACCAAAAATTCGCCGTTCTCAGCGCACATGGTAACTCAATCCCTGCCGTATGGTACGACCAGTACATATCAAAGTCTGCCGTAGTCAAGGGGTTAAGGGGGCTGATAACGAATCTCAAAGTATCAGCGATTTTTCACGCTTTGAACACAAGGTTTTCTGTGATCTTTTTTTATGACAGGGCGATAGAATATTAAAAACTAAACATCTTCTATTCGAGAGGTTTTGTTTCAGCAAGTGCCATTACAAAATTAGCTTTAAAAAATGAGAGAAAACTCAAAAACTTCAACACTGGTTTCACCCCTTTAAAATGGCTTTCGGACGAAAAGAAGAGATTAATTCATACGTATACTATTACGATCTACATACCAACAAAGTTTTATCAAATACTTCTATCAGACTCAGAATTTCGGGGTTAATGCATTAGTAATAAATAAAATACAGAGTAATAAACGAAGCACTTAAATGAAATAGTGAGACATGGAGATGGCAATGTTATGCTGAGGGGATGTATGTCACCTACTGGCACAGGAAATTTTGTGTTCATTGATGGCTCGATAAATATAAATATATAAACATCCTAAAAAAAATAATTTCAAGGATAGTGCCCAGAAATTAAGATTATTGGAAGATTTCCACTTCCAACAGAATAACGATCTCAAGTATACAGCTTGAATCGTGAAAGACTAACATTAATATTCATACATATGTAATTTTATCACCAATTCATACGTCTTTATATCCTCTTCTAGAACACGTCGAACGCTGCTTAAACTCATCTCGTAGCGATTTACACCTCGACTGTTCTGACACACGCGCAAACCGTGAATTTCTTTCCACCGCAAGTGGTTAAATCCGCCCCTGCAACGAGGCGGTAAGCAGCGAAGCGGTGCCATCGTTTGGTGTCCCACGAGCGTTCCCGAACGACGGAAAGAATATGTACCTCGGTACTTGAACGGCCTCGATCAACGATCAATCGTGAAACGGCCGCGATTATTTCACGTCAGTTTAATTAGCACGCGGCGCCGGTACGCCCGATAAAACTCAACGGAGTGAAGCAGCTAGCCGGGGCTATCTCACGGGAATCTGATTTATGGCAAGTGACCATCGCGCGCTCGCGCGCATACACGCATACACTTGGCTGTAACACCTCACTGTGCACACATGCGCATGGGTGTGTGTGTATAACTACGTGGATGATCGTGTACACGAGGCCATAGATCGCGAGCACAAGCGTATTCGCAGGGTCGCGTAGACGCGCAAGAGTTCCGTGTCGCGGGGGGCGCGGGGGACGCAGCCCGTGGGGTGCCATAAGTGTTACACGCGGGAGCTGGGTTTCCAACAGACCACTTTGCTCGGTGCTCGGGGTAAAAAAGCGGGAAGAGAGACGAGACTGGGTCGTTTGGACGGAAGACAGAGTCCAGTATAATCCGAAATTTGGAATAAATGAGGAAGTGGTCTGATTTGTGGGTAATTGCGGGAAATGATAGGGGTCCTTTTCTGGTATTCAATTATAGAAATTCTAATGGTAGAGATTGCACTTTCATATTCTATTGATGAGAAAGTTGGAAAAAACTGATCATGGGACGGGAAGAGAGACGAGACTGGGTCGTTTGGACGGAAGACAGAGTCAGTGTAGTCCGAAATTTGGAATAAAGGAGGAAGTGGTCTGATTTGTGGGTAATTACGGGAATGGGGTCCTTTTCTGGTATTCAATTGTAGAAATTCTGATGGTAGAGATTGCACTTTCATATTCTATTGATGAGAAAGTTGGAAAAAACTGATCATGGGACGGGAAGAGAGACGAGACTGGGTCGTTTGAATGGAAGACAGAGTCCAGTATAATCCGAAATTTGGAATAAAGGAGGAAGTGGCCTGATTTGTGGGTAATTGCGGGAAATGAGGGGTCCTTTTCTGGTATTCAATTGTAGAAATTCTAATGGTAGAGATTGCACTTTCATATTCTATTGATGAGAAAGTTGGAAAAAACTGATTATGGGACGGGAAGAGAGACGAGACTGGGTCGTTTGAATGAAAAACAGAGTCCAGTGTAGTCCGAAATTTGGAATAAAGGAGGAAGTGGTCTGATTTGTGGGTAATTGCGGGAAATGAGGGGTCCTTTTCTGGTATTCAATTGTAGAAATTCTGATGGTAGAGATTGCACTTTCATATTCTATGGATGAGAAAGTTGGAAAAAAACTGATCATGGGACGGGAAGAGAGACGAGACTGGGTCGTTTGGGACGGAAAGACAGAGTCCAGTATAATCGAAATTTGGAATAAAGGAGGAAGTGGTCTGATTTGTGGGTAATTGCGGGAAATGAGGGGTCCTTTCTGGTATTCAATTGTAGAAATTATATATGGTGGAGATTGCACTTTCATATTCTATTGATGAGAAAGTTGGAAAAAACTGATCATGGGACGGGAGGGAAAGAGAGACGAGACTGGGTCGTTTGAATGGAAAACAGACTCGAGGTGTAGTCCGAAATTGGAATAAAGGAGGGACGTGGTCTGATTTGTGGGTAATTACGGGAAATGAGGGGTCCTTTTCTGGTATTCAATTGTAGAAATTCTAATGGTAGAGATTGCACTTTCATATTCTATTGATGAGAAAGTGGAAAAAACTGATCATGGGACGGGAAGAGAGACGAGAATGGGTCGTTGAATGGAAGAGACAGAGTCGAGTGTAGTCCGAAATTTGGAATAAAAGGAGGAAGTGGTCTGATTTGTGGGTAATGCGGGAAATGAGGGGTCCTTTTCTGGTATTCAATTATAGAAATTCTAATGGTAGAGATTGCACTTTCATATTCTATTGATGAGAAAGTTGGAAAAAACTGATTATGGGACGGGAAGAGAGACGAGACTGGGTCGTTTGAATGGAAGACAGAGTCCAGTGTAATCCGAAATTTGGAATAAAGGAGGAAGTTGTCTGATTTGTGGGTAATTGCGGGAAATGAGGGGTTTTCTTGGGTGTAATTATAGGGTGAAGTACCCTTATGAATAGAGTAGTATTTATTAAAATTACGATAATTGTATGCTTCATTATACGTAAATAACATGGACAGAAAGTCAGTGTACGATAAGTTTGTTAACAAAATTTTCATTTTTTAATAATATTACTTGAAATGCGCACATTTAGTGCATTGTAAAACAGGAATGTTATTATTTTTTATTTACTATTGTATTGTACGGTTACCCATCGAAATTATTCCTATTTAAGTAATTAATCAACTTAAGTCGATATAAACCTGTTCTACTTGAGTATGAACTAACTTCTGCTTAGACAGATATGAACATTTTTGCGTAACCTACATTCGAGCAACCTTGCGCTGAAAACGACTAATCAGAACAGCGGAAGAAACTGTTACATTATTTTTAAATACGCATCGTTCAAGCTCCACGATAACCGAACAATAAAAGAAACAAAGGAACTCCAGTGCAAGAAAAGGGGTCGGGCTCTGCCACCACTCACGCTTCCAATCGCGGAAAGTAGCAACTCGAGCGCAACGTTTGCTCGTAAAAGAGCGTTTAAATTTCATTTTCGATATTTCTCGATGGGTCACCTTGAGACCTTCCGCGCCATCTGTTGGCACGAGAATCAACTGCGAGTCCTTCGCGGTGGCTCGAGGAAAAGGCGTTCGTCGCTGATGCGCGGCCTGTGATTTTTCTCAAACTAAAACATACACCCTGAAACACGCAAACAGAGCATCACATCTACACCTATAAATCTTACTCCTATCCGTCTCCCAAACAGGACAAGCCTGGAACAGATCCGTCGTACAGAAATTAAAAAAAAAGGAATCTGATACTCGCGAGCGCCATGCTCCCGAACGAAGCGCAGCCATGTCTACAACGCGCGCACCGTTCCGCAGATTTCTGGCGAAAGAAGAGTCCCCCAATCGCCACCCACTTGTTGCCCATACATTTTTCCGCCGCATCTATAACGGCAGATTCCCAACACTCCCGAATCCACAGCGACGATCCACGTATACGTGCTTGCTTACACTCGAGTCTTCGAACGGTTCGAGAGGCCGGCGTAGGGCCTTGTTAGTATGGGACCGGGGATTTAACGGGCCCACCAACGCACACGCGTTCACGAGGAGTCTTCCTTTCCCGCTGACTGAGACGTCAACTCCCCCCACTCGACGGTCGCGTAACCTCTCTACCTACTACTGCACCCACCGAACTCTGTCCGGGCTGAAGGGAAACGAGAACGGGCGCAATTTGTCGGAAACGACCGGCGGCGTGCAACGAACGGGCCCCGCGTTCCTCCGCTGCGATCTATATCGCCGGTCACTTGGAGCGTATGAACCGCGGGACCACCCTGGCCGAGGCGGGGAGACGTCCCCGCGGGGAGGGGCGGTTCCTCCGGGGCCCGAGAGGGCGCGCAAGCATGTCGACGACAGAGACAAGGACGCGGACAAAGCGAATTGGGCGAAATCGGGGAAAAAGGGAAGAGCGAAACCGCGCGGACACCGGTGAATCGCGGATATAATAAAGATGGCGATATAGGAGGAGTCATAATGTAGTGGTGTACTTAAGATGCACCGATGCACCGGCGAGCATTCCGATGGTCCCGCGAGATGGGAGAGGGGAAGGGAGAGAGAGAGAGAGGGATAGGGAGAGAGATAGATAGCGAGAGCGAGCCTGGAACAGAAGAGGAAGAGGAGGAGGAGGAGGAAAGACAGGTAAGAAGCGAAAAGGACGGGCGGAGAGATGGAAAGGCAGCGTCGTCCTCGTCAGCCTCTCGCTCACGCTCGGGGCCCCGAGACAAGCTCTTACTAATGGAGGAAATAAATTTCGGATTAAATCGTAGCTCGGCTACTTTATAAGGCTGCTTGCTCTCGGCCGATGGCGAGCCAAGGTGCGTGTGTGACGCCATGGACCCCTCCTGACATCCATGGATGGTCCACCATGCCCGTCGAACGACCACCCGCCCCCTTCTCTATCTCCTCCCGAGCACTCGCTCCTTTCTCGTTCCGTTCCTTCTGCTTCTGCTCCCGTCATTGCCTTCTCTCTCTCTCTCTCTCTTCCTCCTTCCTTTCTCTCCTCCTTCTCCTCCATGTCCGCCGGTCCTCGGCGTCCTCTTTACCGGCCGACCGTGGCTGGTCGTCGAAACGCGAGCGTACCGCGAACGCGCGAGTCGCGGACGCGCGCAACCTGCGGAACGCACGCTCTATCGGTCAGCCGGGAAAAGAAACGATAAAGAAAGGAGGCGAAGGAGGGCAGCGGTGGGTGGTGGAGGCGGTCGGTGGTAGCGATGGTGCCGATGGACGGGGACTGTTACATGCACGGCCAGGGGCGGGGGGAGGGGGAGGGGGTGGCGGTGGAGGTGGTGGTGGTGGGCGAGTGGGTAGTGGGGCCGGATGGCAGGGGGCAGGAGGGACCACGCTGCGCTGTCCTCCATAAATCTATCAGTCGCGGTTGTATAAATACGACTCAATGAGGCGGCCGTGAATCACCCTGACGTGCTTCATAAGTCCCGGGAGTTTATTAAACCGGCGGGCATTTCTCATGTCGGGGGATAAGATCAATACGGCCGCGCGCGGCCACGGTTGCCCCTAACCTCCGTCTCCTATCCACCTCCTTCCACTTCTCGTGCCCTCGACCAGCGCACCACCCCACCCCACCCCATATTCTGCCGCCCCCTCGGACACGCCGGCCCTTCGCTGTCCACGATACCTCCTTCTCGCACGGTTTTCGCGCGCACCTTCTCGAACCAGCCTAAATAATTGCTCGGAACACAGGACACTTCTGCTGCTTCGGGCAACCGCGCGCTTTCATAGAGCTCTGATGGCCTCGGTCGCGTACAGAGGTCCGCTCGCGGCCGACACTACCCACTGCTCGTCAACGCGAGGAGGTATGCAGATTTACTTGTTTCGGCCTTCTTCATAAATTCAGTTCGAGGGGCTTGAAAGATTGTCGCTTTAGTTTTGTCCTAGGGGTACTGATGCGTCAGCTTCAGCCGCGTCGTCGGTCAATATCCTTTCTGCAACTTTGAGTCCTTTTCAGTAGATCTAGTGAAGTCACATTGAAAATGTTAAGGAATATACACGATAGGAATAGTATTGTCCTATGCGTGCTGATGTGTCAGTTTCAGTTGCACTGCGGTCCAATATCTCTTTTTGCAACTTTGAATCTTTCTCGATAGATCTATCGAAGTCCCATTGGAATTGTTAAGAACTACCGTTGCGTATACATGACAGTAATAATATTGCCCTACGAGTGCTGATGTGTCAGTTTCAGTTGCGTCGTCGGTCGATATCTCTTCTGCAACTTTGAGTCCTTTTCAATAGATCTATCAAAGTCACACTGAAGACGTTAAAGACTACCGTTGCGTATACACAGCAATAATATTGTCCTACGCGTGCTGATGTGTCAGGTTCAGTTGCAACTGCGGTCTCATATCTCTTCTGCAACTTTGGGTTCTCCTCAGTAGATCTATCGAAGTTGCACTGGAAATGTTAAGGATTATCTTTACGTACATGCGATACAAAGCAATAGTTTTGTCTTAAAATGGGATTTTAAGAGGAAGAACGCGCTGTTTGCGTATCGAATGAATGAAAGACGTGTCTTTGTTTCCATTTTCTCATCCACAAGTGATGCAAACATACGCGTGTGCTGCTCACAAGAAATGTCACTTTAGGTAGCGTGTCCGCGACAATGAACTTTCGTATTCTTGGAGGTCCCTAAATCGTGCTACCATCACATCAGCAAACGTCACTTCTGTCCTTCGTAATGGCGTAAAATCTATAACGTGGTCAGTCTTCGTTTCACAACTTTCCTACCCAGAATACAGACTTTTACGCATTTCTAAAATTTGTACTTCTCATCCTCGGCCACACGTACCGCGATACGATTTACTCGTCCACCCTTACACATTTAAAGATGATCGAACAGAGCCCTAAGTGTAGCGACGTCGATAGATATTGCCCCTCATTTGCTGCAACATTGTAACTCTCCTGTCCGCCATCTTTATGCGGGAACCGCACGCGCGAGTAGATTGCGATTCATTCTATCCAGTGGGACGCTATTGAGTTACAGTTAAACGGTCGTTTTCAACGCTCCGCAAACACGATCGACTCTCGATCCTGGAAAAGATCAGCGGGGTCTCGTGTCATCCGCGTGCGAGGCGCTCCGCGACGCGCTGGCACGTTCAACGCGGGGCACGCTGGTATGGTGGCTGAGTTCGGAAAGAGGATGAGGAGTAGATGGAGGTTGAATGTTTCTTCTAGGAGCCCGCCGCGCGATTTATGGAGCGAAGTGACGGGAGGTGTTTATTGTGCAGCATCTGTTACGTTACTCTGGCTCTGCAGCCTCCCTCCGCCCACCCTTCTTTGCCCCTCGCTCGCGCTCTCTCCCTTTCTCTCCCGTTCTTCCTCTCGGGCTCTCTCTTTTTCGCGCGCGTTCTCGTTTCATCTTTCCACGAATCTCATCGCCCTCTCTTTCCTGCTGCCACTCGTTCGTTCCACGAGCTAGCAGGTTCGCGCCAGCCCGCCATCATACATACAACAGACGCCCTCGATTTATAGTTTTGAATTAGATGGAAGTAAAGGAAAGGTCGCTGGTTGCTGTTGCGTAAATTTCAGACCCTTGAAATATCTTCTCCTCTCTTTCCCTCTTCCTCGTCTCCCGCTTTATCTTCGCCCGTCTTTCTATCCACCGTGCTCTGCCGCTAATTTATCACCACCTTCGAACAGCGGCGAGAGATCGAACGGGGGCGAGAAACCGGTGACTGGTCGAAAACGAGCGACGAAACGCGAGCAGTGGCTGCGCCACGATCCTGGAGACGGAGCTGGACGACGAAATCGGGTGGACGAGGACAATCGGGGAGGAAGGGCGATAGAAAGGGGACAGAGGGGTCTTGCCGGGGAGAGAGAGACACGTCACTCATTCGCTTCGTGTCACTTACACAAACAGACGTACATCACGGGCAGGCGGGCAAGCAAGCAAGCAAGCAACCAAGCAACCAAGCAACCAAGCAGCCAGCCTGGCATGCAGCTAGCTACGTGTTCCCTTTTATGTTCCCACACGCGCGCTCGCATAAACCTGTCAGTCTCGTGTCACGTGCAGCGCAGTCATTCACTGTCGCCGGCAGCGTACCGGCGCTCACGACACAGTCCTGTTGCCGGTGACTGAGAGAAACCCCTTGCCATGCTTCGGACGCACGAATAAGAGCGTGGAAAAGACAGACGGACGGGCGCGGTGTTCAGCCGATAGCTGAAGTTTTTGGACGAAACCGGGAACAGAGATCCTGGCGAAACTTGATCGACGTTTAAGAATCGATGCTAACGTCGATCGTTCGTCTTCTTGCTGGAAATCGTTTCGTTCGAATCCTAACCGTTCTCCAGTCACGGTTCAATCGTTGTTATAAGACGGAGGCGATTGTTGTATTCCCGGTAGCGGGAATGAGGATAACACGTGAAAGATTTTTATGAGAAGAGTTTTGTTCGGCGAGGTTAATTAGATGTAATAGAACTGACGATACGGCTATTCTAGGCTAAGTCTGCTTTTTGAGTTCTGTTTCTAATCCTTTTAAGGATCAGGATAACGGAGGAGTAGAGATGAGACAAGGTGAGGAAAGTTTGAAGTTCAAAGAATACGACTGACTTAGGGATCAAAGGACATGGATGAATTCTTAGTAAGCGGCAAAATATTTGAAAGGAGATGACTGTTGAGAGGATGACTATTGAGATAAGCAATGATTGCTTGAGTATATGCAAATATGATAGCTAGGCATACAACAGTAGCTCAGCTCACTGTGGTTGATGTAAATTGTGCGTTTATGGGAAAATTTTAGAACTCTGAAAATTGAGCATGAGATTGAAATACATACTTCACTGCGTTTTGCAGCGCTATTGTATTTCAGGTAGAGGAAATGAGTACAACACGTGAGGGATTTTTATGAGAAGAGTTTTGTACGGCGAAGTTAATTAGATGTAATAGAACTGACGATACGGCTATTCTAGGCTAAGTCTGCTTTTTAAGTTCTGTTTCTAGTCCTTTTAAGGATCAGGATAACGGAGGAGTAGAGATGAGACAAGGTGCGGAAAGTTTGGAGTTCAAGAGGTACGAGTGACTTAGGGATCAAAGGACATGGATGAATTATTAGTAAGCGGCAAAATATTTGGAAAGAGATGTCTGTTGAGAGGATGACTATAATTAGGTTTGTTTGCGAGTATACAACTCAGTGGAACTTCGTTTATATGAATTCTGCTGGTATCGAAGTTAGCAGTGCCTGATCAGTTGAACTATTTGAATTAGTTGAAACTGAAACCGCTTTAAATTAGTACGTTAGGGGATGTAGGACAAAACTTATGAAGCAGTTTTTAGCGAAGGGTGAATGTTTACAGAAATCTATTGTATACGAACACAAGCTGCTATTATATGTACGAAAAATGATATGTGGTGGAAAGAGTCAGGTGAAATTCTCGTACGCTGAAAAGTTCATATAAACGGACTACTATTGAATCTAACAGCTTGATCCAAATAACCTTGTCGCAGCTGGTGTACGATTGACTTCAATAGTGATCAAGTAACTGAACACTTTAACAGTAAACAAGTTTGCAGGAATCCATTTATATGGATACAAACTTCTACTATCTGAACGAACAGTAATAGGTGTAAAGACAATTATTTATTGATTTAGAAGCACGAGAATCCCATCTATATACTGGACAAAAGAGTCTGTAATGGAAGCCTAAACGAGTTACATGTTTTAATAATCATGTCTCCCAGTGGTCAATTATATTAAATTATTACATGTACAAGCTATAAAAAATAATAAGCATGTTGGCAAAGTTACAAAGTTGCTGTTAACAATTGGATAACAGAAAGGAAGTTGAATTTTACGTTAGAAAACACTCGAGGAGCAATAGAAATCGATGAATTTATAACAATAATTCGCGTTAATAAGAATACGATTTGCAATAAAGGACAAAAGCTTAAAACCACAGAACAATATGAAATATAGTTTTATAGTTTGCAAATATTGTTTATCTATCAATTTTTATTGTTATTTTGGTAGAGCACTATTCATTGATTAGCATATAATACAAATTTTATTTATACTGATATTTCTTATTAATTAATTAATTTGTTTTCTTTGATCCTTTGGTCTTAAACTTTTGTCGGCTACTGTACTTAAATATTAGAGGGGCCGAAAAGTAATGTCGTTTTCTTACATTAAATTTAAACACATAAATTTATAACGAGCTTTAATTTTTAATCAGTAATGTAATCACCCTGATTATCATCAACCTTGTGTCATCTAGTGTGCAAATTTTCAATTCCGGATCGATAAAAATCAATTGGTTTTTGAGCAAACTATCTAGAGATGGAATGGCAGAAACGACATTACTGTCCGGTCCCCCTAATAAATTGGTCATAAGCGATACAACGACACTCCACTTTGATCAATCGAGTACTATCAGGAAAATCTAGAAATCCATAAATTTTTATATGTTCTATAATAAGCTCAAACATAATCCAGGGAGATCTCATTTACACGAAAGGTCCTGTTGCCTAATCCAACTGGTCCCCAAAAAGAGTTCGTATAAACGGCGTTCCGTTGTATCAAGCAACTTGATCGAGACGATCTCGTCGCAGCTGGTGTGCAACTGCTGCTTCCGACAAAACCTCGCGTCGAACGAGCGTATCGTCGCGCCCAGCCGTCCGCCCAGCCGTAGAGAAAGAGTTTCCGGCGCGGCGAGAACGTCGGCCCGGAAGGAAGGGTGGAACAAGGGGGCGGGTGCTGGAACGGGGGAGGCTGATAATTTCGCCACGCGAGTCGGATCGTGGATTATACGTATATCAAGCTCGTCCGCGGACGAGGAGAGCAGAGCCCCGGAGGTTTTATGAGATATGAAAATGAGGACGGCCGTAATAAAAGTGATGTAGGGGGCTCCTCAGAGTCGTTCCTGAAGGCGCCACGAGTCACTCGTCAGGTTTATGCGGAGACGTCCATCATCCCCTTGACGTGCTTCATTGCCTCCTGGGCAAACTCCGCCGTTCCGGTTCTACGGTTTACCGCATTCGTCTCTCCCTTCTTCCTCCTTCGCCGCCTTCCTCCAGTTATCCCTCTCCACCTTCGCGCGTGACCCTTCTCCCTTCTTTCGACCCTTCTTCCGCCACTCGCGGCTCCTACCTCGCGACCAGAACGTGCCCCCTCCCCCTCCCGACGATCCGTGTCCCCAGGCGACGCGTCGCGACCCTCCTTTCGCGCGCCTTTTCGATCTCCTCCACCCCTCGCACATCCAGCCCCGCGTCCACGGGAGAGGGTCAGCGTCGCGCCTCCCCAAGGTCCGCCAGTGTCGACCACCAACCCCTACACGGAGAATCCCTCGTGATCTACGATTCGATTTCGATTCGATATATCGCTCTGCCTTATCTCCGGCCGGAAGCCTTCTTTACGTCCAACGAACGTTGACCACCCTCCCAGCCGCGATATCTTAACTTCGCCCCCTCCATCATCATCCCCTCCAACCCCTATTTTTCGCCACCAGTTTCGCGGATCGTTCTCCGTCCCCGTTGAGAAAATCGACGTGGATTCGCTTATGTTGGCGCGAATAATTGATAGAAAGCGCGCGCGGCGTCGACAGGCGCTCCGGGGACGCTTGAAAAATCCTCGGGGCTGTTGCTCACGCGTTCCGCCCCCGTCAACCCTCTGTTGCTCGCGCGGCGCGCGTAACCGGCGACTGTTCGACTTCTCCACCGCGGGAACACGGTGGAAAGTGAAATATCCCCGTGTAAGACACGATCCTCTTTGTAAACGGGTTGGTGGGCCGCCGGAACGGGCGCGAGCGAGAGGAGCGGATGGAACCGCGCGGAGGCTGAACGAAGAGGGTCGCTGGAGGGAGAGCTGCGCGAGGAGGGCCGGGAGAGGTAACAGCCGAGAGAACCGTGAACGGGGTTTGGGTTGGGGCGGGGAGGGGGGTGGAGAAGGGATCGTGGGCGCAGATAAATCGGCTTTGCCGCCGTAAGAGGCAGCTCGCGTGAACGTGTCTCCATTAAGGCAGCCAGAACTCTCGCTGACGTAGACGAGAGACCGCGCGCTTGCGGTCTTCCTCCTGCCTTTTCTTCCCCTTCTTTCCTTCCTCTTCCTCCTCGTCTGCTGCCATTCCCCTCTGCCTCCCCCCAGCCAGGAGACCGCTCCTCGCGCTAACGGCAGCGCGGGCTCCTGAAACAAAAGGACGAGAAGCTCAGGGGCGAGAGGGAGACGACGGTCGGCCGGTGAAAAAGCGGGACCAACTTGAGATCATCTATTAGAATTTCGTCGCATCCGGCCGATGCGAAATTGACGACTCACTCGGGGAACAGGGACAAAAGGACGGGGGTTAGTTCGTCGAGACTGGAACGGCGGGAAACGAGTACCGACACGTGTTTGCGATCCTCCGCTATTGGCCTTTCGGATGATGCCATTTCCTCTAATTTAGCCCTTTGCGCTCGAGAGGCGATTGTTAGGCGTCTGAGGATACTTACTTCAAAGATTTTCAAATGCAAAATTACTTACTAATATTAAAAGTAATTTAGTTCTGTTAAGTAATGTACTAAAATATATACGACTATTTAACCTCCAGGTCTAACCGATAAACAAACTAACTAGAATCTGAGAATTTGCGACATTATCATTTGGCGACTAACAATCCGTAAAGGGTTAGTTTGTGGTACAGTTAGGTTTATTTTATAAAACTTTATTACAAAGTGTAAAACACAGGAAATTTGCGTATGGAGATGTATAGCAAAAGGTTAATTTGTTTCCTTAACCCTACTGCGTTCTTTGAATTTCACTGCAATCAGTCGTCCTCTAGTTTCTTGAAAAATAAATCATAATTTGTCGAGAAATGGCAGTCCAATATAAAATTGGAAGGACTGAGAGGCTGTTAATGAAAGTTAATGAAATTTTCGGGAAAATAGGAATACGTTCGATACAGAAATGTTCGGAAGACCGGAAGGGTTAAAATTATTGTTGGTTACTTTTTAAAATGATTTTCTGAGTAATATGAAAAAGTGTAGAGAACAGTTGATTGATATCTAGCGAGATCTATCTTTTCGTTTACATCATTCAAGTAATTAGAATTCAAGTAATGTAAAAGTGCTATCTTATTAAATTTGAAATGTCTTTTTAAGTCTTGAGTAAAGCAGAGGTTTTCTCGACTGTTTCTTAGAACTTATCCAGTTTTTACTTGTGACAGAGATTTTGATAAGCACCACCTTCTTCTAACTGCTTGAAATCATTTCCTAAATTCAAACTTTAAGTTGAATAACATGATTCGTTCAAATATAAATTTGATTAGTCTAAACTTCTATCCAAACTAAAGTTAAAATTAAAAAGGTTAGAATTAAAAATCTAAACTATAGTTTACTTGACTTATCTCAACAAGTTGAGTAACTTGATTTGTTCAAATATAAACTTGATTAGTCTAAATTTATATCTAAATTAAAGTTAAAATTAAAAAGGTTAGAATTAAAAATCTAAACTGTATCTAACTTCATTTATTTCAACAATGTTAAGTAATTTGATTTTTACTGAACATTAACTCTATTACTCTGAATGATACTTAACAGTGAAAAGCTAACGTTAAATACGAAATACCATGAAGATTGTTACCAGCCACTAACAATCCACACTCAAACAATACCATTTTGGTGTTAGTAATCGCCGCAGTACTAAACCTCTGTTTTCTCCTAGCGTTTCTTTTTTCGTATCTTTTTCCTCCCTCTGTTTCTTCTGTTATTTACCGCCCGGTGTCGCTGAGTGAATCCTGTTTGTATCGCAGCCACATTTTGCAGACCCTAGTTCATTTGTCGCTTCCTCCCTCGAAAACCGTCACGCCACCAAGATTTATACTTCCTTCGAGCCGGCGGTGGATTGATCCTGCTTCGTCATCCAACAACTACGCGACACGAGTCTCGCATAGTTTCTTCATTTTATGGGAATAATCACGAAACAACAAATGCCATTGTACGATTAATGAACGTCTGCTAATAATGTCGTGGAAGGCGTTAGTAATTCGTTGAAAAATTAGGTTGTGCATTTAAATTCTTATACTATATAGTGTTTGTGTAAGATACAGTTGCGGTGATATGATTATCATGGACGATATCTAGAGGACGATTGATCGTAGCGAAATTCAAAGAACGCAGTAGGGTTAAGGAAACAAATTAACCTTTTGGTATACATCTCCATGATTATCAGAGTACAGGGTAGGGGAGAGAATAATGTTTGTATGGAAGGATGAGTGCAACGAGTGCGTATGATAAACTATACAAGTTGAAATTAAGGTTCCTGTTGTGAAATGAGTGTAACGAAGTGTGTTCTATGTGATTTGTGTATGTATGGTATGGATAGAGAGAGCAGCGAGAGAGTGAAACGGATAAAAAGGCAGTCAGAGCAATAACAGCAATCGTTGAGTCGAGAGATAGAAATATAGCGATAGAGAGGGGGGAGGGGTAGAGAAGGAGAGAGACAGAAGGAGAGAGAGAGAGATAAAAGGAAAGAAAGAGAGAAGGAAGGAGAGAGAATGAGGGAAAGAGAGAATGAGAGAAAGAGAGAAGGAGTGAGGGAAGGAAAGAGGGAAGGAGAGGAAGGGAGAGAAGGAAGGAAAGAGAGAACGGGAGAGAGAGGGAGAGAGAAAGAGAGAAGACCATTTTACAATTTTTACATCGCTCTAAATCAAATATCGTATTATTCGAATTCGCATTAATCGAGACCTACCTGTATTATATAGTTTAAAAGATTTTTTGATGGAGGAGGTAGAACAATCGTATTTTGTAACGTTTAATAAAAATTATAACGCACTAAAGTGCTATAAAGTGTTTAACCCTTTCACTCCAGTCGGGATATATTTATCCCAAGTATTGTTCGAAAAAATATATCAAAGTTTGAAGGAAAAATGTGTGATTTGCCATTATGTTCTGATTATTTCACACCTTATCTTATATAAGTCTTAGGTATTTGTGTACTGTTGGGATTATATATCCTACGAAATAATACTAATGTGAAATATAATCTCATACAATTTTTTTCAAAAAGTTTCAAAAATAAAATTTTGTATAATATACATTTAGTTTTATTACACCTACCACAGTACATTTCTGTAATTTTTTTTCTTTTAAATAAAAATTTTTTAAATCAAAAGTGAAAGGGTTAAACAATTACATTTGTAACAGGATTAACATACGTTAAACACGTATTATTACAATTTATTTTAGCGAAACAGTAATTGAAACTTTGATAAAATGTACCAAAATTCGTACGGCAGTCAGTGTCCATGAATACTGTATGCACGTTTTAACAGCATTTTCAATCTGGGCTAGAAAGCAGGTCCGGGTAAATAAATCAAATAAATCATTTCAAATAATTTTTCATTCAAGTTAACTCGTTCAAGTGAAATAACAGATGAAACATGTACAGCATACATTACCGTTGAGGACTACGTGCGCGTGTTTGCGTGCGTCGCTCGCTGTGAGGAAATTTGTATTTCTGACGCAATTGACATAATAGGTACACAAATTATTTGAGAAATTATTTCAGGAAACGGTTCATCCGAATTCAGAATAAAATAGAAAATTGTTTCGCTTGATAGTCGAACACACTTTTGACCAAATAAAATGACGCATTATTAGAATGTTATTATCCACTTCAATATTTAACTTCAATTGCGTGTTCAACTTTGTAAAAATACTTAATTTAAAATACTTAATTTAAATAAAAGGAAGTTATACCGAATTCATCACATAAGCGATAACAGAAATTTGTTTTAATTTGTTCAGATAACAGAAACTTTCTATAGTACAAAATTTACTAATATAAAACTTCTCTCTATTGGATGTAAATCAATAAAATTGACAATTCTTTTTGAACATTCGAAGATTCTATATCTTTTGCTTGCTAATTTAAAACTTTTCAACAACAATAAAAGACACCACAAAGTTACATTATTTTTGTGTCCCAAATTATTGTAATTATTAAATTATTATGTATGTTTGTTACTTACTCTGTCTATTGTTCTCTGTTAATACACATACACATACTTGGCTAATAATTATTCAAATTCAATTTCTTCTTCCTGTAATGTCTCACTGTTTTTTCAGTTTACTAAATACCATACTGGGGTATACCAAGTTTAACCTGATCTTTCACACGTTTAATCCTGCTTCGTTCCACAAATTTTGTTACATCAGATTAACAGCTATTTTTGAATATATAAAATAATTCATACAATAAAAAATCATTTTTTCTCATCAGTTTTTATTCATGCAATCTGCCACGATCCCCGTTTGGGACTTTTTAAAAAATATAAAATATTTTAACAATATAATTATATTGTTACACAACTTTCTGTGCATATACATAACTTTTCCCCTCAAAAACTCAAAAAAATTTGGTAGTTAATGGGTTAAATTAAAAAAAAAAATCACAACAAAACGATGCATGCGTTTCAATTTCGAAAAAGAAAAATAAATTTGGTTTAATCTGGCTCTCAGGTGCGGATCTATGAACCATTTTACTCTGTCTTACAATATTTTCTCGTCTGAAACTTTCGTTCGCTACTGTAAACACGCAAAATTCCAGTGAAAGTCTCCCCTATAGCCGGCAGGTTTAACCCTTTCACTTCGGCCGTCCAGTCCGCCGAAATACCGTCACTGAAGCGCGCAACAGAAATATGCACAGTGCGCGTGGTTTCCGTATATACGTCTTTCAAGGTCTTAACCCTTTGCGCTCGAGAGGTGACTATTGGTCACCAAATGATAGTTTCGCAGATTTTCAGTTAGTTTGTTTATTAATTAGACTCAGAGCTTAAATAGTCATACATGTATGTAAATTTTAGCATATCACTTAACTAAACTAAATGACGTTTAATATAGGCGAATCTTAGTTGATATTTTAAATTTGAACTTCGCACCATTAGACGACTAACAGACACCTCTAGAGTGCAAAGGGTTAAATAACAACTGTTTTGAATAAAATAATTATTGTTTTAACCCTTATCGGTCGCTAGCTTTTTATGCGTGATTCTCGCTAGGTTGTAACTAGTTCCGGTAAATATGCAAAAGAATTTCAGTATTGTAAGAATAACATTTTTGTTAGAAATTATCTATTTTTATTTATTTTACACATATATATATGAGATTCCAATAATTATTTATAAGTTTTTAATGTATGATATTTTTTAAAACAGTCTCCAACATGAAGGAATGGTTTTCCGCTGCACGTTTCACAGAAGTATACTGTCGTTTTTCTTCCGCCAGGCAACTTACGATTCGAACATACTAAGCAGTCATTATGTTTCCCTTTAGCATCAACTTGCAAAATATGTAGTTTTCCATCTAATCTCTCCTCATTGTCTGCTGTTGATGGCGTTCCATATCGTGCAGTTTCACCGTCACGAAAATTCCCAATTAGTGACATAACTAATTTCCGAATAAAGTTTATATGAGACATTGGTTTTCTGTGGTTATGTTTACAATCAGCTTTATATAGAATATAAGAATTCAAAGAGGATGCTTCAATTCCCCAGAAAAAAACTTTCCGCCACCATTTTATTGATTTGCGTAAAAAACAATACATACATCCAAATTGATCTGCACGGTAGACATGTTTCGTCTTGTCACCTCCCACGTGACTTACGACCGCAGCGACAAAGTACTGTGGTCACGTGAGAGGTGACTTACGACTGATAAGGGTTAATTTAACAAGTATATTTACAATTTTAAATATGAAAAGGCGTACAAAATTATTAAAATACAAAGCACATTTGGATGCCGCCTATAAACGGCGCTCGTACCCACAGTTCATCTCGCGGATGCCGCTTATAAGCGACGGTCGAAGCGAAAGGGTTAAAGTTCACCCCTTCCACCGGTACAAGGATCAAACGAAACGGTAACATTCGCGACGATTTCAGCAAACCGAAACCTGCACAATGACGTGGAACGCGCGGGTACCACCGACAGGAACGGTTAGGCGCACGTCGGAGGGTTGGGTGCAGGTTCGAGGGCAACGGGGGGGAAGCACGCGAGCGAAACGGGATAAAGAGGAAGAAAGCGAAACACGCATTTGTAAATACGGCACGTTCTGCTTTTAAACCTATCTGCATGACACGCAGGCAGGCCTGCACTTTCGAGTTACGATCTCGGGCACGGAGTTTCGATAAATGCTAAACGCGAACACGTGAGCTTGCTCGTCGAGGCACACTTTATTGCCGGGCGTCGAGCGTCGAGTGTCGAGCGGCGAACGAAGCGGCTCTCCTCCTCCACCTTGCAAACAAAACCACCGCTATACCAACCGCCTTCGTCATCACCGCCGGCTACACGTGCGCGCACTACCTTATAAACCGGCGTACAACCCCGCTTACAAGCACAGAACTCCATTTATCCGAACTCCGATTATTAAAACCAATGACGTCACATCGTCGTATTTACCGAACGCATTAATCGGCATACAACCTTGCTTACAAGTACACAAGTCCATTTATCTGAACTCCGATTATTAAAACCAATGACGTCACATCGTCGTATTTACCGAACGTATTAATCGGTATACAACTCTGCTTACAAGAACAGAACTCTGTTTATCCGAACTCCGTTATTTAGAACCAATGACGTCACATCGTCGTATTTACCAAACGTATTAATCGGCATACAACCTTGCTTACAAGTACACAAGTCCATTTATCCGAACTCCGCTTATTAAAACCAATGACGTCACATCGTCGTATTTACCGAACGTATTAATCGGCATACAACCTTGCTTACAAGTACACAAGCCTATTTATCTGAACTCCGCTTATTAGAACCAATGACGTCACATCGTCGTATTTACCAAACGTATTAATCGGCATACAACCTTGCTTACAAGTACACAAGTCCATTTATCCGAACTCCGCTTATTAAAACCAATGACGTCACATCGTCGTATTTACCGAACGTATTAATCGGCATACAACCTTGCTTACAAGTACACAAGTCCATTTATCTGAACTCCGCTTATTAGAACCAATGACGTCACATCGTCGTATTTACCGAACGTATTAACCGAAGTACAATCCTGCTTACAAGCACAGAACTCCATTTATCTGAACTCCGCTTATTAGAACCAATGACGTCACATCGTCGTATTTACCAAACGTATTAATCGGCATACAACCTTGCTTACAAGTACACAAGTCCATTTATCTGAACTCCGCTTATTAGAACCAATGACGTCACGTCGTCGTATTTATCGAACGTATCATCGAGCTCCAAGTATCTGAACTTCCGTTATGCAGCGTGCCGCTTATGCAAACTTGCGTTTTCGCAACGATTGACATACGTATTGTAGAAAGTGTCTTACGATTATTATTTTTTTTCACAATCTTGTGGCTTTTCCAGTTGTATAACGGGCTCTTTATCAAGCCTGTTCCTTATTCTTGTTGGAGGATCTTACTCACTATTGTTGTGGTTTTTAATATTACTACTTTTTGTATTTCTGTATGTAGTTGTGGGTGTAATCCTATTGCTGTTAGGTTTTCTAGGAATTTCTTCCATGTAATGTGTGTTGTGGATATAATGATGGGTACTATTGTGACTTGGTTCCATAATTTCTTTATTTCGGTTGCCAATGGTGTATATTTCATGATTTTTCATTATTCTTTTTGTATTAGGTTCATATCATTTGGTATAGTAAAGTAAATGATAGTTTCGAAAATTTCCAAACGCAAAAAAGTTAAACAGTCGCATACGTAAATTTTAATATATATTACTTAACTAAACTAAATAAAATTAGCAGACTGTGCAAAAAATTATAAATACCTTAAAATATTCATATATAAAAATATATAAGAATGTGAAATCTCTACCCCTAGAATTATAAGAAATCCACCATGTTTTACTATCTTCATTTTTATTTATTTCAACTATTTTCCGAGGTTTACATTTCACTAATTTTTAACGTTCATCGAATAACGTATAATTAAACTGAAAAACATTGCTTTTACAATGGAAAATAACGTCACGTCACAAGTCAGGTGCTGTAAACATTTCCGCAGATAAATAACAATTTTGATCACGATTTCCATATGATTTTGCAGCACCCCAAATATATACTTAAACAACAATTACTCAAAATTACCTACGAGCTCCCACAGGGAATCACGTTATAAACGTGCTCGGCGCTGTCCGGAATCGAACAAATTTGCAAAAGTAATTAATAAATGGGAAGGGTTCGTAACAACTCGACCGGCCAAACGGCAACGCCACCGGCATCCGTAACGGTAAAAGACGAGGCCGAGGCCGTCCGCTCGATCTACCCCCTCGCGCCGGCGAAGCGGTCACGAGGTTCGAACGGATCCACGGCCGTTTCTTTATCCGATAGCAGTAAAATCGTATCCCAAACCGAGCGTAAAGCCGGTGGACATCGTCGACTCGCGGAACACGAGAAAAGGGAACGTGCACGCGAATGCGAATGCGAATACGAGCACGAGTACGAATACGAATGCAAACTAGGGATGAAAGTGGGATGGCGTGCAGGGTTGATAGAAGGGGATGAGCACGGCTGGAGAGGGTGAGGACCGGCGGAAAGAAGAAGGTGGAAGCGAAATGCGGGAACGTCGGGAAGAGTGGCAAGAGCGACGCAAGAGTGGCGCGAGAGAACAGAGACAGAGAGAGAGGGAGGGAGAAAGGGTGGAAGGACAGTCGTTCGGTTTGCAAGACACGTCGCAGGGTTGACCCAGCCTCTTCCCGATCCCCCACTGGTCAGCTTTCTCGTCGTGTATCCGGCTCTTTCACCCCGGTGCGCTCTGTGTTGCGGCGACCCCTCAGGGCTGCTCGTTACTTTAGCATCAACAACAATCTCCACCGGCGAGCGCCGTTATTCCGTTAGTGTCTTAGTGGCAACGGAACCGCCGCGCCAACGGCACCCACACAGCCCGGGGATGCCGATGGTGTGTCCTGTTTCGAGCGGATATTCCGCTTCTCCGTCTTCCCCTCTCCCTTATTCGAGCCGCTCCCGCGCGCCCCTCGCCCGCTCGCTCCTCCCGGGTTACCGCTTTGCGCGCGAGCGCGCCTCACCCCGTCCCACCGGCGAACATCGTCGTTTCCCTCCCGCTCGCGGCCATGGTCCACTCTCCGGCCAGTAATTAAACAGCCACGCGGCAGGCAAATTGAATCAGTCGAAGAGACAAGGGAGCGTCGACGCAGAGGTGACGGCCAACCAGCCGCAACTATGGTGTCTATAGTGAAGGGGCTCTATCGTGACTACGTTCGTGCATGCCGTCCCGCTGGCCAAGGCAGTCGAACGAGGAGGGAAATGCGGGGATCGCGAAAGGAGGTCTGCGAACTCTCTTCCCGCACCGGCGGCCATCCGCTGGACGTTTACAAGCCCGAACTAGCCACCCGGTCACCCGCCCGCAGCGGCCGTACGAGGGAGTTCGAACCGAGGTAGTCCGCCGCCCATCGCGTCCTGCCATCGCCTTTCTGCCCGCCGCGCCGCACACTTTGCCTCGCCTGACAACCTTGCATTAACTCCCGGTCCTCTTTAAGTGGCAAGTTTACCCCAAGATTGCATAATGCTTCGCCCGCTCGGCTGCGTATAGACGAGTATGCCGGGCGTTACGCTTACTCCGCCACCCTCCGTGTCCCTACCACCTCATGGCCTCGGTCCCCTCCGACCCTTGCCCCTCTTACGTTTGTTCGATCCCCTTCCTTGTCCCTTTCGCACACCGTTTGAGCCGCTGTTGCGCCACGAAGCGCGCGTCCCAGCCTCGTCGAGAATTCTCTTTGCAAACGCGTGCACCCTCCTACCCCCTGCGATGCGGTGGGTACCGATGTGCAGTGGGCGCGCAGGGCTCGGGGTGGAACGACGGGTGGGGGTGGAGGGAAAGTGGGTAGTTAACGTTGGCCGGCTATTCTTTCGGGTTCATCGAAGGCACCCTTCGTTACGAGCTCGGCGGTTTAATGAAAATATAACGGTTTCTATGCCGCGCGCGGCGAGTTTGTCTGGTAGACTTCCGGCGCATCAACCTGACACATAAACTCTTATTATGCTATACGTTAGCGGGCCCGGGGGCGCTAATGGAACCACAAGTCAGCTGGGTATCGCATGGGCGAGCACCTTACCGTTGCACCCGTCTACTTATTTTATATTTAAGCGTCGTAAAGAAGGAACTACTTACAAGACGAAAGGGATATTTAATAATTGATACGGCGGCTCGCGCGGAAAATCGCGCGATGACGCGGCGGCGTTTAACCCTGACGAGGATCGACGACGATCGCCCACAGCGGGGCGAGAAAAAGAATTCTCCACGGGAGGGTGGAACCGCGAACGCGGCCGCTAGCGGGCACACGGCGACCCGGTGAAGGCGGGGGTGGCGCAGAAATATCGCGGGGCGCGTTACGGAAGAATACATCGGAGATTAGCGCGCGGCGCGGCTATCGTCGAGCCGGCGAGCGCGCGGAATCGATAATCGCGAGCGAAAACGTATCCATAAATTCCGCGACGCGGCCCGTGTACGCCTGTATGAAAATTACAAAGCTATTAATTACGACCGCGATAAATTAAGCAGCCGTGGGGCCATTATAGAGCGCGAGCCCCGGTGAATTGTTGGTAAACTTGGTCCAAGTACGCAACATGGGCGTTGGTGGTACTCTCGGCCCAACGCGGCTCACCAGGCATATAATAATGGTTGGTTAGAATGCTAATATATGTCCGGACGGGGGTGGCACCGGGGGACCTTGCATCATCGGAGGACCCAACTGGGCACTCGCCCGTTTCTGGCCGGACACCGTATAATCTACACCCCGAGACGTTATTACTCCCCGAGACACTAAAATCCCTCCGATGGTAACACCGCGCCGTCCCGCCAACCGATATACTGCCATCGTTGCCACCGTCCCTGCACACACCCTCTCTTCACTGGCTGGCCGCTGCCACCGGCAACCCTCGTTGTTCTTCGATTCCTCTTCGCTGCGGGGACAATCTTTCTGTAAGATCGTTGGATGTCGTGTGACATTTGACGGAACCGTAATCTATATATATATATAAATGAATGTGTGTCTGTCTGTATATGTAAATAACTTCTTAAATAACTAAACATCGACGTGCAATGTGCATACTTCGCAGCGCGATGTCCCCTCCATTAGTGTCACTTCAACGGAGCTGACTGCCGTAACGAAAGGGTTAAGATGAAATAAAGGAATCAAACACCACGATCGACCCCATGAACGTTACATTTATATCTGTTATTTGTTTTATAAAATCGATCGTCTCCTCGTTACAACCCCTGACTAAACTCTGCCGCTGTTATTTTAATTTTTCTTCGTTGACAACAGTCTAGAAAATGCTTGATGCATGGCAATCTATGAGTCGGCTAGCCTCGCAGATGCCTTGCACAATTATCCGCTAACATACGCGTATTAAAATTTTGATAAAAAGGAAGAATAAAATACCACGTCCAACCCCTTCAACGTTACATTTATTTCTGTTTTCTTTTTTTATAACATGTAAGATAAAGACCATTTTTACGTTTGTTTTTTTTTTGGATGGTCCAGTATGCAGGTGATAGCTTTGCTGATTTTTTTCATGCTGCCTGGATGCAAAACACTAACGACCGTTCGAGTGTTTCGTTTCATTTTGGCAGTTAGTTATTAGTAAGTCGTAATAGAGTCTTCGTCGAATGAGCAATGGCATATGCTCAGGCTCCTCTAAAATACCTAATTCTTCAATTAGATATGATAAATATATCACAATCTGTACTTTTAGTTTTTCATAAACTTTTTAACTAATAACCTGGGAGTTATTAATCTATATATATATAAATGAATGTCTGTCTGTCTGTCTGTCTGTCTGTACTCGATAGATTCAAAAACCATACATCCAATCGCCGTGAAAATTTGAGAAATTATTAGGTATATCTCCGGGAAGGTTATTGAAAAATTTTTTTTTAAATCAGAGTTAGGGTTCTAAGTGCTCCCGAACAAATATCCCAAAAATATTAAAATAACATTTAACTAGTAATTATTAATAATAATAAATAATCTTGAGAACGTTTTTTCTACGATAATGGTAATTGTTTTGGCAAATTTTGCTCATGGAGCTCAAAACCCGTCAAATTGACGGGTCCCGGAAAGCTAGTTAATTATAAGGTATGCGTGTATTAACCCTTTGAGTGCTATGGACGCATATATGCATCTGACAGAAGTTGCTCGTAGGGACTATGGACACATATATGCGTTTGTCAATTTTTGTTTCCTTCACGAGTTTCCATGTAAAATTAAGAATTGGGCATTTTTACCACTTTGATAGTTCTAATGTTAATTTAGGTACTCTGTGGCTTTATTTAACGGATGTGAGTCGTCTCTCTGTGAGTCGTGAGTGCAAAGTGTTAAAGCTGATATATTACCGGTCATATAAATTTGCCTATACATGACAGACATGGACAGTACAGTATTGGTCCTTTAAGGACCAGCTGCGTTATGTTACGTTAATCATGCACTAAGTCAAATTTGTATATTAACATCAGATTTGACAACAACATGATACAAATATTACCATAAATTTTTATATGTGAAATCAATCACGTAAGTTGAAGATTTTATTGTACATGTTCACTCATTTAAGAAACCTATTTGATGATAAACTGTGATTAAATAGTTCTTCTTGAATAACTGTTTGTTAAGTAAAGATGATACGTACAAATATAATATTACAAAGACAAAGGTCAAGTTGAACGTTTTACCATAAATACAAAAATATAAGTACTTTCTATCCGATACTTTTCGATACAATCCTACAAACATCTAAAACAGGTCGTATGGTACTAAAATACTTTTTAAAAATCAAACAAATCATTAATGGATTAATATAAACCAAATACTTAATCAATTACACTTAATCATTACACTCACATAATTATTACAAAAAAGAGTGTTTCTCAATTTTCTTGTATTCTCAATGAAACAAAAAAACCGAACGAACACACGCATACAAGTAATAATGTAGTGACACTCCCATCGAATCAAACATTTTATACACTTGCGTCCAAATTTGAGAAACAATTTGCACCAGACAATTTACGAGCATCAACTTCCCCGTGCGAGGCGCTTCCTAATCTAACCGACCCAGACGTTCTCCCTTCCGATTGCACGAAATGGGCAGACGACGACGGTGTTGAGAGCACGAAAGACGGACATCCGGAAGTGACAGGAAGGTGGGACGGTGTCGGGCGAGGGTAGCCCGAGGGGTAGGTGCCCCCGACCCCGTAGGAATGACGGAACACGCGCAAGAAGGTAAGACGATGTTTGCGGCAGCGCGAGCGGTCGAAAGCAGCCGGCACAATGGCTCGCGCCGCCGGGGGTCACGTCAGCTGTAGAATACCCTGGCCAGCAGCAGCAAGCTTTGTACAGAGCTGTGTTCTAAGAAGGCCTCGCAAACAACCGCTGCCTTGTCCACGTGTTTCGGCCACGGTATCCAGCCTCCGCGCCGAGTCGTTCACCTCGCGTTGAAATCGCGAGGCTGGACCTATATTCGCGGATCCGTGGCCGTGTCTCGGTAAACGGACGAGACGTCGACGTTAAACCGACGAAATACATACGTACGTGTTGCACGCGCGGTCGAGACGACGGTACCAGGCATGCCGGCTTTACACGGCGGACGACAGGACGCATAATATAACGGACGTACATAAATCCACGTGCCAGTCAACAATGTGCATAAATACTGGACCCTTGTAACGCGGTCTGGGTGGCGAATAGGTAGGCAGGCGGGTCGGTAGGTAGCGGCGGGCGGCCCGAGGGGGTGCACGGAGAGCCGCGGAACCGACAACTCGACCGAGGGATGGCTTTCGAGGGAGGAAAAGCTCCGAGCCGCGGCAAGACTTCCCCGACGAATTCCGGGCGAGTCTCGTGGACAGACAGGGGTCGCAGTCTCGCTCCCGATTCCCTACCGCGTGCCCGCGGAACCTATAAATTTCCCGTTCGTTTTCGGACTTTTGTTGGCGGCAACCGTCTTGCCAGGGCCGCGCGGGTACCACGAATTGCGAATCGGGCCGAGCCGTGACGGGATTCGAAAGTTCGCGATGCTTGGGTACCCGAAAATTTTGATTGACTTTGGAATGGAGATTGTCAGGTACTCGAGTTTTAAGTCGTTTCGAGACTTGAAAGCCAACTTCAATTTCGGGTACCTGAAATGTTCGGCCTCGATTCAAATTTCGGAAAACTTTGGATACATGCGCACAGCAAGTTATCGTTATTTCTAGGTGTATAATCATTGGTCTAACTTAACTTTAAATTTGGGTACCCGAATTTAATTTTTGGTACCTGAAAGTTTTCCAGATCAAGTTTTTAACTTTGGGCGCTTGGAACATTTCGAGACTCAATTTCAACTTTAGGTATTTAAAAATTATGGGTACTGACCCGAATTCGAAATTCGATACCCGCGCATCCCAGGTTATCGCTATAGATGTATATCACTGGTCTAACTTAACTTTAAATTTGAATACCCGAATTCAATTTTTGGTACCCGAAACTTTTTCAATTTCAGGTATTCGAAACTTTCCAGGTTCCGATCTCAATATCAGGCATTCAAAATTTATGGGTACTGACCCGAATTCGGAATTGGGTACATATCAGGTTATCGCTATTCCTAGATCTTCAATCACTAGTCGACTCAGTTTTATTCATCAGCCCACGAATTCAGGTACAAGTATCAAAAATTGTTGGATACCCAAGTGTTACAAACTTGCAAGTTCCGGATCCGCTAAGTACCTGATCCACCCTATAATCTTAGGTATCCGTACAGTACTACCGTCTCGTTGCATATCGACCATGGGCACATTGATATAAGGGGGGGGGGGGGAAGTTCGGTTCAAGGGACAGGGCGGTTAAAAACGCAGGAACGATAGATAGAAAAGAGATTCCGTGGTGCAGAACGGGAAAAGCTAAGGGAAAGTAGAAAAAGAACGCGGAACGGAAACGAAACGAAAAGAGGGGTTGGGCGGGGGGGAGGAGAAGCGGATTCTAGGGAGCTCGTCGTACTCTCGGGAGGCACGGTTACGTTAGTAAATACATATATACGTTTCAATCTCCGGCGTAATCCCGTACGGGCGACGGTATTAGGAAAGTTTTTCCTGCCAGTACATCACGGGGCTTGCTTAGCTGGCTTACTAGCGCACGCTCCGCGTCTTACCCCTTCTTCGGCGAATCTTTTATTTCTCTTGACCCCCCCCCCCCCCCGCTGCCTTCGCACAGGCGTCCTCATCCCCCTGGCGAGCCCGATGTACAACAACATCGTGCACGCTGAAACCTAAAGACGAACCTATCGCGATCGTTGACTAAAAATCAGGAGAAACGAGCGAGGCCGCCATGTAACTCCGTTTCTCGGGTCCGAATCCGTTTCCGGAGCCGGCCAACGCTATCTTCCTTACCGAAGCCAGGAGCTAGAGGACACTAGGGACCGGAACACTGGTTTCGCAATCTTATCTGACCAGTACGATTCCCCCGTTCCCTGCCGCGTTCCATCTACACAGGCCAGATACCAGCCACTCTACTTTTCTCCCCCGCCGCCTATCCGACCTCCTTCCCGCGACTTTTCATCCCTCTACCCCTTCTCCTGGTCGCGTTGCTCCCTTGCTCCTGCGGACACGTTCTCGATCCTGCTCTGAAATTCGGCTCGTCTCGTCGAGCCTTTCTGTTCAAGGTCACGCTAGAGTCTCTGCTACATTTTTTCGGCTACCCCGAAACAGACTGCTCATAAACATGGCGTCCTACAGCTTAGGATATCGGTTGATATTCCGAGGAGCGCGTCGTAGTATCGCGACGTATTCTCCGCGCCCTGCAACTGAACCCTTTCCTTCTCCCTCTCCCGCTGCCAGGTCTCAGCCGTCCCCACCCCTAACCGTCTCATCCCCTTAGCGTCCGCCCGTTCAATGTTCCCGCTCGTCTCTCGATCCAGCTCTCGGGTCAACCTCCACACACCGGCGACGACGACGACGGGTGTACAATATTTATATTATCCCAACAGGACACTCCCGGGTAACACGGACATGATTGCAATCCCGTTCATATATCTTTGGCTATACGACCGTGCACGAGTCTACGCTACGCTGGGGACGTATCAAAACCGGCGGCCACCTTGCACCGAGAACAGGGACGACACCGTCATAATATTTTCAGATAAACCTGCGATTTCTCTACTACCACCCCACCACCCGGCCTGCTCTCTGCCACTCCTCCCCTAATAAACGGACACGATACCTGCCCGCGTATCTCGTGTCTTCTTTTGAGCGCCCGCTATGTACAACCGACCTCTGTTTGGTCTGTTTTTAATCCTTAGATATCGAAGTGCCGCGAATTTGCATAGAGACTGAAGTGGGGCTGTATTGTGTTCCCTATACAGAGTTTTTTGGAATTTAACTTTCTAGATGGATGTGAAAAATGGTTAAGGCAATGTCGTGAAGAGGATTCAATATTTTTATTAGTAAGACAATTTGGGTTAATTGTGAGGGTTAAACTGTTGAAAATTAAATTAAGAGAACTTGTATTTTTGGGAAAAGTTTTGATGTATATTCTATGATATAGACAAATAGGTACTGTACAATTCATAGACGTTAGATCACTTAATTAACTATAATTAATCCGGACGTAATGTAATTTTCACCGCTATTTTTATAATATTATTAAAAATATTGTTACATTAAAATTCACGTATCGGTTTGTATATACATTGCAGTTCACTTATTAAAAATGTATGCTGTTTAAATAAAACAAATGTAAGGTTCAGTTTGGAAAAATCAATCATGTTACTTACCGTGTTGTCCCATTTGCCTGCTCTCAGGCGTAAAATAACACGTTCTTTTAGTGGCTTATAACTAATAAACAAAGCAACAAACGTAATATTGTTACTCTTGATTTTCATCTTAGAATATTGCATAGAGTTACTCCTTCAATTTTCTCCCAACTTCGTCCAAGCACCCTGTATAGAAACCGCAACGGACTTGCGAGAAAGATCGTTGGTTGATCATCGAGGGCAGGAAGGTCGCCACAAACTCTTTTATAACTCATTCATTTTTTCAGCTCTACCTGGTTTTCCATGAGTCCCCGACACAATCACTTTCGAACCCGCGTGCGGTCGCAACCCTGGTCGATCGATAATTCGACCCTTCGAGTCGGGGTCTCCGTCGCGCGGAATACGAATCGTCGAAACTGCGAAGAGGTTCGTGTCTCGAAGGTAAAGGGGTAACGACAACAAGGATTACTTTTGCCCGAGCCGAGGGGTATCCACGAGGAAAGGAGCAGCGGGGTGGTCCACGGCCGGGGGGCGGGGGAGGGTGGTAAATGAGGCGGAGCCAATCGTTTCATTGCATCAATAGTCGTAGCGAAGTTATACCAACTTTCTTGATAAATCCCGCTTACTTTGCGCCATAACATAACTTTACAGAATCGGAACCACGGCCATGGAAGAATTGCGATTCGTAACTTTAGATGAGGTCCCCTCCCCCACACCCTCTGCCGCGGCGCTTCTTCCTCTTTCCTTCTTCCCGTTCCTCTTTAACCGCATTACCCCGTCGCCCCGGTATCCGCGCATCGAGTCGCGTCGCCCCGGTATACGAATTTTCCTACGAGCACCGTTTCCGCCGGATTTCATGGGAAACTCCGGCGGGGAGGGTTCTCACTGTCTGGGTTACGATCGCCTTAACTCCGACGTCGAACGTCCTTTGCGGTTTCTCGTAGTCGCTGCCGTGGCCTCGTAATCCGCGGACCAAGCCTTTGGGCCAAACGTTGCCTCTCGGGTGTGGAAGTGAGAGAGAGAGAGAGGAAGATCGACCTGAAGAGCGGATATCTAGAGCGGAACGCGTTGATTACGGCGAAATTTCTCGTCACTGGCTGAAAGGGTTGCAACGATGTCCAACTAGGATGGAGGCAAACGAACGACTTTTTCACGCACGATCGAAGGCTTTTTCTTGACTCTTTCTGTCAAATGAGAGCAACTAAGATAGGTGTGCACTATCAAGAAGTCAATTACCTTGGTTGAAACATGAATGAATTTGGCTTACACTACTACTATTGCGAGATGATGAGATGTCCCCCGATAGGGGGTACAAAGGCAAAGGGGGTTATTTGCTCACTCTGCCAGTTCTCTAATTCAGACGTTCATACTTATACTACACAGTCACGCATTGACATACCAGTAGAATCCTCTTGACTAATGCGTATGGGACGAGGCGAGCCCCTATAAGCAACCAAACATACCTGAATTACTTCCATGGGACATTTCACCAACATACATGACGTAGAATCGTAAAATTTTGAATGGAATAAGCATTATATGCATACTTCTCACAAGAAGTACAGGGTACAAAAGCGATATATGTCACGACCATGTTAGGTCGATTCTACACCCCTTATTTGATGTAAAACAGTGTAAGCAAGGTGCCACAAAACTGACCTTGACTGGTTTGTTCAAGTTTAAAGAAATCGGAAGTATGGACCTTGTAAGGACGTAAGTTTTCAGTGGTTGTGACAATTAACACGGCTCTATCACACATACACAAACACATATAATATAATGATCCGTCAGATGGCGTCGTAAATCTGTTGAAGTCCGTCCCTGCGAAGGTCGCAGTATTTTAAATACAGATGGTTTACTTGTTGGCCTGGGCCTTGTTTGCCTGTATGGTGGTTTGCGACCCCGCTAGTGGGTCAGTGCAACTAGGCATACCTGCGGGATGCTTTTCCCTAAAGTCAAGTACCTTAGCTTGCGTTGCCCTCGTCCACTGTAAGACTGTTGCAGCTTTGTCACAAGTGTTCTAGCTGCAAGGCGTTGCTTTTTTTGCTTTCGAGGTCAGTCAGATACGAACATCTGAACCGATCAGCTGCGCCAATCTCACGTATTGTCAAACTTTGTACATTCAATTAAATAGTATTTTCGGCCATCCCGCGTATAATTCTTTAACAAGATCATATTGTCGAATCCTAATTTATCGACAAATAACGACATGATTAACCCCTTGGACTATTTTCACGAGTCAGACTCGTGATATTCATATTTGGCCCGAAACATCGATCATCAATCAGACTCATGACATCCACGTTTGGCATGAAATTAAACAACGTATCAAACTTCTAAAAATAGTGCAAGGGTTTAACCCGGTGTTTCCCAACGTAGGGCCCACGTCCCACAGGGGGGCAATTCGAAAATGGACTCTATATATGTTTTGAAATTTTACTTATTGTGTTTTGTTAACAATTTCATAGTGATTTCTTCCTAGAACCTATCATTTATGTTTCTTAAATGAACAAATCAATTTTTTAATGTTAAAAATTATGTATGTTACATAAGGGGGGGGGGGGCATAAACACTTTAGAAAGGTTAAGGTGGGGCATGGCAAAAAAAAGGTTGGGAAACACTGGTTTAACCCTTTCGCTTCGAGCGCCGCTTATAGGCGGCATCCAAACGTATTTTGTATTTTAATAATTTTGTAAGCCTTTCCCTATTAAAAATGTAAATATACCTGTTACATTAGAGCAACGATTGTTTTATCCAGCACAGTTGTAATTCAAAACTTAAAAAAACGTATATACAGAAATCACTGTGTACATTTCTGGCGCGTGCTTCCGTTCAGTGACGGTACTTCGGCGTATCGAACAGCCGAAGCGAATGGGTTAAGGATATCGTTGTCCCCCAACAGCGAAAAAGGGATGAAGAGGCGAACGATCGTTGGAGATCCGGCAGCGAACCGATCCTTCTTAACGAGCGAGTCGAACATGTCGGAAGCGTCGATCGGCGACGAGGAACAGCGTTCCTCGCCGGAATTCCAGCCGCTCGCTTCAGAATTTCCATTCCGACGCACGACGTTTCGCCACCGCGAAGAGGGCTTTCGGCAAATTGGCATTCTTCTTTCGGAACGGAACGACGGTGAATGCGAGAGCTGCTCGCTGGTTTGACGTTCGCCGGGCTCCTTTGAACGAGAGATCCTGGACATCGCATCCGAGTGAAGTGATCTCCGGCTGCCACCGGCAGCTCCCTCGTTCCCTCGACGCCGCCCCCGCCCGCCATCCCCGTTCTTTCTCTTCCTCGTTGTCCGTTTCTCGGCCCCTATCCCCTTCGACACCCCTCCCCCCACACAACCCGCCACTTACCGCGCCTTTCCGTGACCGGCTGCGTACATCTCGCTCCTGCTCGTTTACACGGCCTCTCTTCTATCCCCGTTCACGATGGCATTGTGCGCGACTAATTAGTCGAAGCGCGAGATCGTGGAGCGAACGGCTTTAATTAACATTCCTGGCTCGCCCACCGTCGCCGCCTTCTCGGAAGGGCAAATTGAAGGCTGTAAATGTCGAGAGAATCGTCCGAACGGTACCGATCGCCCCTGCGTATGTGCTCGCCCGCGCCGCTCACCAAATTGGGCAATACTTTCCAGGTTTCGGGGGATCGCGCCAGTTTTTAACACCAGATTGCCGGATATTAGGGTATATACCTATTTTGCCTGAAACGAGTCAATTTGACTCAAACATGAAAATTGAAGTTTCCAAAAAAAAATTGAACTTTATTTTAAAGTAAGTTTATTGAAAACGAGATTTAAATATATATTCTGTTATTAAAATGTATTTTCTACAGATCTTTTTATTACAATTAGCACACACGTCCTTATTTCTATTCCTTTCACTTAAATTTGACAATGCATAAGTCAGTCAAATTGACTCACTCCGGCAATCTAGTGTTAAGGTATAATTGAGGTGATCATATTTCTTAACCCTTTGACTGATACTGAAAAGTGTACACCAATACCCCACTTTGCGTCGGGGTTACGTTCCAAAAAAACACGACGCAAATTGAATTAAGATTTTCTATAGCAAACCATGTAAAGATCGAAGATTGAAACTGAACTCTAAAATTAGCAAAACAAAGTGAAAATAAAACTGTATTAAAATTACGTTGATTTTCGGTTAGAAGAGGAATTACCGAGTTTTTTTGGCATGGCGCAATTAGAAACAAAAGTAGAGCCATCTGTTAGAAAACAAGAAAAAAATTCAAGACTCGAATCCAAAACAACGCAACCTCGAAAACCTAACGACGCGCAATGAAAATTAGTACTAATTGAGCAGCGACGCAACATCGATAAAACGCAAAGCGAAACGACGCAAAGCGAGGTATTGGTGTATATAATTTTTTGTCTACCCTTACGCCAGTTTTAACTATTTCGTTTCTTAAGTTTCTATGATTAATCTGTACTTCTCTTTATACTCGAAAGGATTTATCTTTAATTAAATAGATACACACATGAGACGTTGGTGCTAGTAATATTTTACGGTTGTATTTTACAATTTTGCAAGCATTTGTAGCCGATGCACGAAACATCGGTTAACCCTTTGACTGTTACACCGAAATCACATGTTTCGCTTAGGACGCCACGAGAGTACACCGCTAGATGCAATATTTCATAGAAATTAATCTTTTATTTTCGAAGTTTCAATAAAAATGTTTAATTATTTAATAGACAACTTTTACTTCAAAGTATCCTTTAATTATCGGTAACGTTCAAAATGCACTACCTGTCCATTTTTATTCAACTCTTACAATTATAAGCAGTTGAAGTCCTCCGGTCACCGATAACCACCGTGGCGTCACATGAGAAACCGTGGCCGGTCATAGATGACCAACGTGGCGGTCAAAGTGTTAATGATAGCTTATTTCTAACTTATACTAACGTTCCGATGGAACAGTTATTCTAATAACATTAGACCAATCGCAGTTTACATATTTTTAGGTATTTATATATTTACAAGATGCCAGATATATCCGGCGCTCGTGCTCACAGGTCACAGGTCATGTCGGATATATCCGGCACTCGAAGCGAAAGGGTTAAAGATCTCCGTTGAAGGCCAGGCTGAACGACGACGCGTCGCAGGATCTCGGGCTCGTACAGCTCGCGGCTGGCTCTTACACCGTGTTAACTCGCCAGCGATAGATCGCGTCGAACGCGGAAGGTTAATTTTCCGCGAATAATTGGTATCCGGCCGATCGATCTGCCTCCAGCGCGCCCTCCGTCCTTCCGGCGAGGTGGTGAAACGCCGTCTAAGTCATCTCATTCGTCTTCGGTAAGATAGTCGAGAGAGGAGATCATCGATTCCGACGGTGGGGCTAAGGAAAATTAAATGACGCAGACCCCCGTTGAAGGAGAGTTATTTGTCACGGTCGTTGATGTACCGTTCTCCTTCCTGCTCGCTCTCACCACTTTGCCCCGGCTGCTTGCGAACACCGCGCGCAATCCGTCTCCCTCCCGCCTTACCAACCCCCGCCGCACCCCTTTTCAACGGTGTCGGCGGTCTCGTTGCTTAGCCTAACCGTACCGCTATTTGTAACGCGTCCATTAGGCGGATCCCTAATCTTGTCGATTTCTTCGAACCTAAACCGCGCGCCTCTTCATTCGAAGGCGGACAACGGCGCGACACCGAGAAACCGAAGAGCTATGCGACCAGGGGACGAATGAATTTTGAAGCTTGCGTGTACAGTAGCGGACAGAAGTTTAAGACCAAAGAGTTAACAAAATTTGACTAACTAATTTACAAGGAATAGAACCACCTGGTGTAATGTACCTTTTTACAGTAGCGGGCAGAAGCTTAAGAGCAAAGAGTTAACAAAATTTGACTAACTAATTTATAAAAAATGGAACTACCTGGTGTAATGTCCCTTTCTACAGTAGCGGATAAAAGTTTAAGACTAACAAGTTAACGAAATTAAACTAGCTAATTTATAAGGAATAGAACTACTTGGTGTAATGTACCTTTTTACAGTAGCGGACAAAAATTTAAGACTAAAGAGTTAACGAAATTAAACTAATTTATAAGAAATAATACCACCTGGTGTAATGTACCTTTTTATAATAGCGGACAAAAGTTTAAGACCAAAGAGTTAACGAAATTAAACTAGCTAATTTATAAGGAATAGAACCACCTGGTGTAATGTACCTTTTTACAGTAGCGGACAAAAGTTTAAGACCCAAGATTCAACGAAATTTGACTAACTAATTTATAAGGAATAGTATGTTAAACCAAATTTCCACTCTATGCTAATTAATAAACAGTGTTCTACCCTAATAACAATAAAAGTGAATGCACAGACAATATTTGCAGACCATAAAATTGTGATCTATATTGTTCACAAAAAATACAGAAATTAATACTTTGACTGTCACATTGGTCGCATATATGACCGGCAACGGTTTCTTTTGTGACATCACGGAGGATCATTAACGACTTATGCTTTTATTATAAAATTGTCAATAACTCTGAGTTAATTGGACTAATCAATTTCAATTCTCTGAATTATTCAAATAGAACCCCACTATTATTCCAGCCTCGATTATATACGTCTCGATTCCGCCAAACTGATCCTATCAATAGAATTTGCACTCTAGCTAATTAATTCTTTTGTAAATTCTATCCAAAAGCTCAAAACTGCAGCATACATATCCTCAATTTTGAACCTTTTGCCTCAATGATTCATAAACAAATTCCTGCTTTACCATGACATAGAACCATAATTCATTATACAACTATTTCTACCATCATCATTGTTTCTTTTATGAGCTACTGCTACCACAACTTACTTTTAACCCTTTGACTACGGCAGACTTTGGCACGCACTGGTCGTACGGTACGGTTACGAATTCACTCGCGACGTCCACTGGGTACGGCGAAATTAACATTAATTCATATTACATTAATAATCATTACAAAAATCTACATTACCATAAAACCAATTATAAAATTTAAAAACTGGCGAAACAAGCGAAATTTGATTTTGACGCCAATAGGCGTCAACAGTACCGGGAAGCCAACATTTGTCGGACGCCAATAGCCGTCAACGGTAGTCAAAGGGTTAATTAATCTCTACAAGACAGCGTGCGACTCATACTATTTTGTAATTTACAACTTTGTTCTACGTTTCAAAAAAGACCTATAGTCCATTTACTAAATAAATAAATGAATGAATGAAAATGATCACCCTTCGATTGTCAATGTGCAAACCGAACGCAAGCAGGTAACAAAATTCTCACCACCCCTTCCGTCCCCTTCGACGTTACATCCCTCGATCGCGACATTCCCGTTCTCGCAACCTCGCCAACGTAACCGCGCGTCTCCCTTCGAACGCCGCCGCGATCCGATTTCTCCGCGTTCCATCTTTCCCTTTCACCTTGCCCCCTCCGCCAGTAGAAAGGGTAGCGATTCGAATTGCCGGCGCGCGGGAGAAAGTGGGGCGACGGGGGTGAAGGCGAAACGGGGTGAACCAGGATACCCGCCCCCCGCCTCTTCCCTCGCGATAACTTTTTCCTTCTCCGCTTGTACCGTGCTCGAATTTATGCCGGACGGAGAATTAATGCGTGACAGATTTGTAGTTATTACGAGGAGGAGGCGGCGGAGGTCGGATGGAAAGAGTAGGAAGACGAGTGGCCTGGACTCCTCACTCAGCCCCAGGGAATGAAAAGGCGAAAGAGAGAACGCGGGAGACGGACGGACGTGGCCCAGGGGGTGAGGCGGGTGAAACGGGAGTGAGAGGCGAAGGGAGGCGGTAAGAGAGAGGGAGAGGGAGAGGGAGAGTGAGAAAGAAAGAGAGAGTGCCCTATGGAGAGAGCTAGAGAGAGAGAGGGAGAAAGAGAGAGAGAAAGCGGGAGAGAGTGAGGGAGAAAGAGGGAGATCCCTACAGAGAAAGCTAGAGAGAGAGGGAGAGAGACCTATAGAGAGAGCTAGAGAGAGTGAGAGAGAAAGAAAAAGAGAAAAAGAGAGAGAGCCCTATAGAGAGAGCTAGAGAGAGAGAGTGAGAGGGAGTGAGTGAGTGAGTGAGTGAGAGAGAGAGGGAGAGTGATCGCGAAGAAAGGGCGAGAGGGGGTGAAAGAGGGAGACGGCGCGAAGGCACGAAGGTTTCACAGGGCATCGGAGGCATAACCGGGCAAGGCAGTCGGGCATTCAGGCGGCGACGGCAGCGGAAGTGAGCCCATTACTTATTATAACTGCCTGGCGAGCGAGCGAGCGCCTGTCAAACATCCATCATCGCGACGAATGGCCCCGCTGCCAATAACATCCGCCGTCATCGCCAACTTTTCGCGGTCTTCCCTCGCTTGCTTACTCTTGCCGCTGGGTAGCGGCCCTCTTCGTCCGGTCAGCTGCACATCTGCTCGATCATATCCGGCCGAACCGGCAGTCTTGACTTTCGCAAGCCAATTTTCGCGTTTTGCAGCTCGCGAGCGGAGAGATCCAGAGAGATGATCCGTGATTAATGAGAGGCGAACGCGAGTGACTGGTGGTGGATACCCTTTATTGACTTTTGCAGGGTTATCTCTATGAATCGTTAACACTAGATTGACGGGCATTTCTTGTACATCTATTTCTAGTATACATATACTAAGAAAAATACAATAATGGTTTACATCATACAGAATTTAAGATTGTAGAATAGAGAGAGAAATAGATCTGGGTATATTCGTATCACTCCATCAATTAAAGACAACAAAAATTGCTAAGAAATAGTAATTGTTCTTGCAAATTTTTCTCATGAAGTCGGGAACCCGTTGAAGCAATGTTAACACTTAAATCCAGTGTTAACAGTGCTTCGATCGAGCATGCGTTCGAGTTATTTGAGAAACGATTGGTGGTACATATGCACAATTGCACGATGACGTTTTTTTTTATTTACTAGGCCTTCTGTCTTACTTTTGAACAGCTTTTGAGGTGAACAAGATCTGGGAAGTAGCGATTAGCAATTTTTGGAATATCTATCTCCACTATAATTGTCACGTTACGCTATGATGCGACAACTAATGTGAAATTAGTAATGGCAATGGTTTCAAATCCGATTCGAACCTAAGAATTGAGATTGGGTACGAAAAAATTCTGTATATTTTTTTCTTATTTTTTCTTTTCTTCTATTTTTTTCAATGAATTATAGAGCAAAGTGTGTGTGCGTGTGTGTACGTAACATAAACTTTGGTATTTCTTCAATACTTTGAAATTTTTAAGCTTAGAATTTTGAAAATTTATAACTTTAGAAATTTAAAACTTCGGAAATTTGGAATGTTGGAAATTTGGAGCTTTGAGAACTTAAGATTTAAAAAATTTAGAAGTTGTTAAACTTGAGTTTTGGAAACTGGAATTTCAGAAGCCTAGCATGGAGCAAAGTGTATGTGTGTGTGGGTGTATGTAACATAAACTTTGGTTCTTGTTTGATACTTAAAAATTTCTAAGCTTAGAGCTTTGAAAATTTATAGCTTTAGAAATTAGAAATTTAGGAAATTTGGAATGCTGGAAATTTGGAGCTTTGAGTACTTACAGTTTTAAAAATTTAGAAGTTGTTGAACTTGAGTTTTGGAAACTGGAATTTCAGAAATCTAGCATGGAGCAAGGTGTATGTGTGTGTGTATGTAACATAAACTTTAGTTTTTCTTCGTCCTTTTATCTTAAACTTTTGTCCGCTGCTGTAGCTTCTCGTAGCTTAATCGAAACAACGAAGAGGAGACACACGCGTGGGCACGCGGGAAAATTTGTAATTTCGGGGTCGGTCCGTTTACACGGGAATATCAGAGATTCGGCGTGGTACGTCCGACGGTTGCGGTGCATATTCAACTGCAGCCCGTTTCGCCGGGCATATGGCACGTCGTATCTCAACGTAGTCAGCCGGACAGTCCGAGTGACTCATGGCGGATTACCGTGATTGCTTGTTTATGGTCATTAACATCCTCGTGGTTCCATAACTACCGCATGGCGTCCCGTTCCATCAACGGGCGTCACCGTAGGTGTTGCATCGTGAGCACGTGTGTGCGTGCACGCGCGTATCTCTATCGAGCGGCACGTTCAAATAAGGCGCGACTTTCTCCCTCTGTGAATTACATTCCATCTATCGACGAATGCTTTTTTCACGAGTGTAGTGATAAAAAAGAAATTTAAATCAGACCAAAAATTAATGTTGTAAATTGTGGTTATATATAATGATATATGTGGGATTAGATAATAATTATAGATATAATAAGAAACGGTTAAAATGAGAAATACTATATTTAAAATTAAGCATACAAAGTGTAAAGTGTGATAAAAGTGTATATACTTTAGCATACGTTACCATAAGACCGATCCATATGTGTTGGTGATTATGAAAGTGGCCTATGTGAAAAATTTAAAGAAAAGTTGTTTCATCAATTAACCCTTTTAGTAATTTAACGAATTTGCTAAGGTTTGGGAAAAAGCTCATAAAAACGGAAGTAAGAATGATGTTTACAAAATTCAACAAAAAGCATATTAAGGAATAAAAGAAACAATTGAAACGTTTATAACGTTTTATAAATTTATTTTGAGACAGAGCTCTCTCGCGATGCAAATAGGTAGGCGCCATGGCATACGCAGCGATATATCGTCGTTCGGTACTAAAAGGGTTAAATCGTGTGAAAATTAGCCAAATCACAAAAAATGAAGTTATAAATTTTAAATGAAACTTTTGACTTAAATCACTTTTATAATAAGCAGCTCATAGATCAGTGAATAGATTGAACGAATCGTTAAGAATCTGTCCATGACTGTCACGGACATGTTCAAGTTGCACTGTTCAACATGCCCGTGAGAGTTAAGGGGTTAAGTCCTAGATAAGAATTAGGAGCCCTGGTGAACTACGTCGCCTACTCGTTTCGACGCATTTTTCAAGTAACTTTACTGTTAAGAATTCTGGCAAGAGCATGTACACCGTGCGTTTAACACTATAACTACCAACGATTAGGTTATACTTATTCGTGATGAAGAAATAAAATTGAAAATTATATTAAAAAATACCTATTATAAAGGAAACAAAACGTAATGATTACAGTAAAAGTCATAGTAAATTTCCAAAGGCATATCAGAATAATTAATATTAATATAGTTTCCTTGAAAAATTACAAATTGGTCATTTTGATTGGTCTTAATAATTATAGTGTTAACAAAGACAGTGTTGCACCTGTAAGACAAAAAAGAAACGTGTTCTATTTAATTCCCACAATCCTAATGCGTAGAACGTAAATTCAAACAATTTACATTAATTAAATGTTATTTTGAGTTTACCGTGATAACTTGAGAAAACTAACAAATAAGGTCGAAACTGCACGGGCGTTTTATAGGTGACGAGCGGCATTTCCCAAGGGACTGTGTAGTTTGTGCTGCGTTCGCGTAGATACTTGCATTAAGGACGTATAATTTCTATTTGCATGGAGAAAACGCAAAACACCTGTGTAGTTTTGCGCTAATTCTCTAAAGGTGCGTAACCACTTGTTCCTCTTCACCGTTGCGTATTCATTTGCATTTGCAAGCATAGCATTGCCGCCTATAAAAGTCTTATATCGATACTGCAATGGGCATGGATCGATAATACGTAACCATGAAGCAATACAAAGTGCATGTGCATCCTAACAAAAAATACTGTACAATCCAAACTGAGTAAATACATGTGACCACACTCGATCTCTCTTGATAAGTTCACTTTGCACACGCGACCCTTTACGCAACTTTTCCAATATTCTTCAATTTTTCTAACCAAATTCACTTTCCCTATCTTTTCTGTTACTCTCACTCACTTGTAGACTCACTCTCTCCCTCTTTCCTCCAACCCAACTATACTCAACCTTTTCTTTCTTCAAGATACAGTGCGCGACACTTAATTAAACGAAGTGATATTTTCACTGTAGTTTTGTTTAGTATAATTAATTTATTTTATTTTTTCAGTATGACAAATCATATTTGAAGAAAGTTTACACATTTACTTTGTGGAATTATTTATTCTGTATAGAAATATTCGCTATTTTAAGATAAAATAACAGTACTCTTGCGACATTTGAATAATTCAAAAATACAAAAAAATAAATAAATTAACTGTATAATGATATTCATACTAACCAACTGGAACTATTTTTTCCATAATTGTTATTGTTTTTATTTAAGTATAAAAATTAAAGCCCGTTCCATTTTTGGGACATTGGCGGAATGTACTATAGTATACTGAAAAAACAAAATTAAAATTATATATTCATTTTATTGAGTTTATTAGAAAATAATACAAAAAGAATATTTATGAAGTATGGAAATATTCAAAACATTTATCGTGCAACGGAACATTACATCTTGCGCATAATCTTGTTGTTCTTTTGTGCACAAACTGCACATATTCGCTGTCTATTGGTTTTATGAGATGATCTATTCGATCATAAACTTACTCTTCTTCCAACAACTTTTAATTTTTGTGGACCTGGTCTTTTACGGCTTGATTTCACACTTGAGAAATAACCAAGAACTGTGTCCCAAAAATGGGACATTGGCGGATAACGAGTTAAACAGGCTGCGACATAATATATATACCTCATAATATAAAAATAATTAATATTAAAATAAAAAATGAAATAAAAATAAAAATTAACAATATAAAAATAAAACTCAAAATCTGAGTGTATTCCAGCGTTTATTTAAAACTTGCTGAGATCTTCAATGGTGAGATAATGAGTATGAGTGCCCCGAGCCGCACATAAAAGCATGGGGGGGGGGGGGGGCTGCATATCACCCGCGGGCCACAAGTTGAGCATGGCTGCACCAACCCAATCTTTCAAACCGCCAAATTTCACCAATACAGTTCGTATCCAGTACGACGATTCATTCTCGAGTAAAACCGAAAGAAAGGCGTGCGTGCACAGTGCAAAATTGTGACCTCCCCCGTTTCTTTCGTTCCGTTGAACAACAATTGACCGAGAACGTTTGAGCGTGCACGGGGACACGGCCTGAAAACGCGTCCGCGATGTATATAAAATCGCGCTCGAGCAATTAGTATCGAACGGCAGGATCGCGTGTGATTCGCGCGTGACTGTTTAGCGGTGCTGATTGATGGAAACGGCTCCTCCTAGAGCAACTGCTACCCACCAACGGCAATTATACCTGCTACACGCATTGTATCGTTCCCGACACATAGATCGCCGGGCTCGTTCGGGCCGGCTCGGCTCGGTGGCCAGTAACGTTAATACGATCCCGGGATGCGTAACTCGCGTCAGCCCGCAACGCCGGTATCGGCATCGGCACACCAGCACCATCGACACCCAGACACCGGCACCGACATCGACATAGATGTCGACGTCGACCATCGATACCGTCAGCCGCCCGCCAGCGCGCCGCCGACGCCACTGCCACCCCTTGATTGCCTCATTGGATCGCATTATGTCGGCGCCATTATCATAATTCAGGGATTTTTCACAGCCGTCCCACAGAGCGCACGAGCTTTGGCTCGGGGCCCGGTCACCCAGAGGGGGTGGGGGGTGGGACACGCGCCGATCGATGCCCGACGAGTCCGCGAGCCGCCTTTGCCTTGCGACTTTGACTTCCGTTACGCTCAGCTTTTTTTTAGAGAATGTGTGTGACTATACTGACGATAACCTCTAATGCGACACCTTCGTGGTAGGATCTGGAAGGAGGTAGCTGTCAGGGGGTAGTTTGTGATTAGAGCGTAGGTGAATCGATGAGAGAGAATTGCGGAGGGACGAGGTCCAACGATAGTTTTCAACGCAGCTTTTGTTTTGGTTAGGAGGACACTTGTGAAAAATACAGTTTTCCCCGCTTAATTGTCGCAAGTTTATATCTACCAGTCACTGGAACTGTTTTTTCGAAACTTCAGAAGTTGGGTGATTATAGTTATCGGTAGTACCCGGTGACCGTCAAAGGTTGGGTTACTACAGTCACCAATAGTACCTGCTGTGCGTCAAAAGTTGGGTACCTAGAGTTACCAGTAGTACTATATGAATGTCAGACGTGTAATTATTCTCACTAGCAGTACTCAATGAATATTAAACATTAGGTAATTATAGTCTTTAATAGTATCCAATGAATGTCAGACGTTGGGTAATTATAGTTATTAGTAGTACCTAATGAGCGTCAAACGTTGAGTTACTACAGTCACCAATAGTACTTGCTGAGCGTCAAACGTTGGGTGCCTAGAGTTACCAGTAGTATCGAATGAATATCAGAAGTTGGGTAATTATACTCACTGGTAGCATCCGATGAATAACAGACGTTGGGTAATTATAGTCACTGGTAGTAGCCGATGAATAATAAACATTGGATAATTATAATCACTAATAGTACTCAATGAATGCCAGACGTAGGGTAATTATAGTCACTAGTGGTATCCAATGAGCGTCCAACGTTGAGTTGCTATAGTCACCTCTAGTACTTGCTGAGCGTCAAATTTTTGGTGACTATAGTCGTCAGTAGTACCCGATGAATGTCAGACATTGAATAATTATAGTCCTTGGTAACGCTCAATGAACGTCAATCGTTGAGTCACCAATAGTACCTTATGAGAATCAGACGTTGGATGGCTCTATAGTCACCATTAGCAGTGAAAATATTATTAAAGCTACTCTGTCTTTCAATCGACGGCACGCACTGTACCCTACTAGAATTCTAGAGTTTCCCTATTCTCCTTGTCACGGCGGTGGCCCCAGACATTTCTCGGGGTGTCCGCCAGCTATAATTTCGAATTTGTATGAGTCCCGGATACGTTTTATCGCCGCAGCAAACGGCGACGTCAGAGCATCCTGTCCGCTGCTCCGCGCGGCTGATGGAACGCTAACGCGGGATCCCCAGCAAACATCGGGTTGCAGACCGCCAGGCGTCGACCTCGATCCTCCGCAACGTCAACGGGAGTTGGATTCATGTGCACGCGTGTCTCGTAGACGCTCGCAGACGTTCGCAGACGCGAGCGAGGGGGTAACACGGTATAATATGATAATAACGCCCACCGTGCAGGTAGATAGGTATAATTGTCGAGCATAACTCAGGGCGGAGCGCCCTGGACGTCCGTGATGTACGCCTCGGTAAAGCGATTGCGAGGCCGCGCCGCGCCGGGCCGACTGTACCGGTCAACCTAGATCCCAGGATGCGTCACTCACGGACGTCCAAGGAGATAAGGATGAATGTGTGGTTACTTAACTTGGGACGTTTGAAATCTGCCATAAACGCAAACAGAAATCTACAGAATTATCGCGCACGAAGAACACGCGTACTTTAACACGTTCGCCATCAGGGTGTGAGCAGAAATGTTTGCACCACAGTCCAGAATGTTTTTTGTTGGAATATATAGGGAACTTCTACTTTAATGACTTTAGTAGAGCTAAAGATGGGACTCAGGTGTGAATAAATAAAAGTGAAGTGATTAGAATATAAATAGCATATATATTTAAAACAAGTCAACAGTAACGACTTAACCCTTTGACTGCGGCGCGCTCTCGGACGAATCCATCACTATGGACGGTGCGTTTTTCGCTTGTCGGTCGCTGCGACTAGTTGCCCACTGACTGATGGACACTGACAGTGACTAAAACAGTACCCGGAAATTTGATGCTATTCTTATGGTTTAAAAAATAATAATGGCAAAAAAAAAAAAAAATATCAATTTTTTTTATTTATATTAAGTAACTTTTTAAGCTATTTTAATTTACTTAACTTTTGTACATTCCTTCAATAATAATCGGTAAATAAATATAAAAGAAAAAATCCAAAATTTATAATGTAACACAGAATATGACAACTTTAACAGAGGGCGTATATATACGCCTTTCGTATATATTGATGGATTTGTGAGGCCGTATATATACGCCTTTCGTATATATTTATGGACTTGCGAGGGCGTATATATACGCCTTTAGCAGTCAAAGGGTTAAACGACTTTACAACTTTGCAACTTCAACGTTCAAAATCACACTCTTTCTACGTTCACTGTGAAACTCTTTCTGCCACGCGCTCGTCATATATTCTTCCAAACACTCGTTTCTTTTCATTCTAATTATCAATCTTTCTTACTCGATGCATTCGGTCACGACCACCCAGAATTTCTCAGTCACAACGTTTTCTCAAGTCATCTTTTCGCTGTGAAACGGAGAATTTTGAGAAGAAGATCGTTTTAGAGTCATATTGCTTTGTTCTGTAATATGTTTTGTACTTCCGGTCTTTTTCTTGATAATAATAATATATGGGCATATTGTTAGGCGTGTGTCAGAAGTAAATTTATCAGACACCAATCCTCTTTGAAACAGGAAGCTTGTGTTACGCTTTACACCGATAATTGCCTAATCAAGATTTTGAAGAGTGTAAATCTTTTGTCTACCGATTGCCAAATTTTCTGAAGTTCCTACGATTAATCTGTACTTCTTTCCACACTCCAAAGGGTTTACCTTTATTTAAATAAATATACACATGGGACAGTTTTATATTTTTGCAGAAGGTAAGAATTTGTAGTCGATGCGTGAAACATCATTCGTCTTAAAAAACAAGATATCTGCTTATTTCTCATTCTCATATTTATCTTTGATTTTAACTTTATTTATATACTTACAAAAATATTACTTACCTTTTTCTGAGTACTCGTGAGTCACTCACTATTTTCAATGTCAATATTCTACTCGATATTCTACTCGCATTATACACGCTTCATCCAAGCGCCAGCCGCAGCATGACCTGTTCTGCAACGATCAACGGTCGAGAGAGTAGGGAAATCGGCAGCGAAGAGAACGAGAACGGAAGGGTTGAGAGACAGGGTGCGCGCAATAGCGGTGCGCGCAGTCACTGTTACGCAACGTGGCGCACCAAGTGCGAGTATTAGAGCGATTGACTGCCGGACGTAACCCGTACGTGCCGGCAGGTAACACGTGTAACATACTGCCGCCATGTATCTCTCTCTTTCTCCCCTTCCCCCCTTCCATCGTTCCCTCTCGCTCTTCTCCTCTTCCTCCCCCGCCGTTCGCCGCGTTTATGCGTGTGGAATCGAGAACGATAGCCATCGCGACGCGTCCAGCTCCGCACGACCGACACGCTCCGCTCCATCAACCCCTTCGGTTTCAACACCCGAACACGATCATCGGCGACCAAAGCGGAGGCAACCAGATGAATCGAAAAAACGAAACAAAATCTCGCGAAGAGTCACTAAAAAGGGGAATTAGATCGTACTGTTACACCATGCATCACGGGTTGTGTGGCGGTGGGGCAGTCTCTGTGGCTGTCCCCTACCACAATACAACCCAAGATTAAACTTCCTTACACAGGTAGAGTCAAGCTGTAGTCTTCGATCCTCGGGCGAGTGATCCGATGAAAAAGGTGACGCCGGCGGTTGTTCCAGGTCCAGAACCGAGGCGGTTTCGTTGGAAAGGAGTTTCGGAGTCCCCTTCCCCAGTTTGGGAGGGGGGCGGGAGGTATAAGCATAAAGCTCAAGGTACTCCTTCCACCCAGTGGGGTGGCCCATACACCACATGTTACACCATGCATCCCTGTTACGTTCTTTAACGCGTTGAGCCCGGCGTCGGTCCCTGAGGACCGGCACTAGAATTTTCGTTTGGCTGACGTCGGTCCGTCTAATGAATTATCATCTTCCGATGATGACAATCGTACTACTTTGCGACGTTTGGAAGATAAAAATATTTCCCTTGACGTATCACTATCTTCTTCTCTTTCCGACATATTCAATGTTATGGGCAATAACTATCTTCAAAACTAAACTCAACTTTCTTTTTACGAACAATCTGTACACTTCGGTAGGTCTTTTCCAATTGATCGCCACTCGAAGGTACGTACGTGACTTTTTTATACATCATACGAAAATTATAGTGAACAGGATCACACGTACACCTAAAAGGCGTCGAAATTAGCGCAACAAAGAATAATTCCTTATCTCTCAGCGATACCCTACAACTTTGTATCGCTCGCCGGCTGCCGGCTGAACGGAAAGGACAGCACAGTCGGCGCCGGGCTCAACGTGTTAAATTAACCCTTTGACTGCCACGCCGAAATCACATGTTTCGCTCAGGACGCCACGAGAGTACATCGCTAGATGCAATATTTCATAGAAATTAATCTTTTATTTTCGATGTTCTAATAAGAATTGTTAATTGTTCGATGGGGCACTTTTTACTTTAAAGTGTCCTCTAATCAGTGGCATTGTTCAAAATGCGTTAACGGTCAATTTTTATTCAACTCTTACAATTGTAAGCAGCTGGAGCGCTTCGGTCACCAATGACCACCGTGGCGTCACAGGAGAAACGGTAGCCGGTCATATATGACCAACGTAGCATATGATCAAAGTGTTAATCATCGTCTGCCGATGCAGACAAGTCGCAGAATAGATAACGTAAGACGGTCAAAACAGTTCTTGGCTAACCGTCGCGCTCAACTCTCACGTGACCACTTCCCCTCACCTCCCACTAGTCTCGCCACCAATCCATCTTAAATTTTATATCGTTCTTCCTTTCTATACTATCCTTGTCTTTTACAACTGATGACAGTGGTAGAAGACTAAACGACGCGAGGGACCCCTCTTATAAACAATACCACGTTAAACAAACCTCCAGGTGGGTCATAAACGACCCTGTCGCCGGACAATGTGAGCCTGTACTCCGAGGGTTAAACCAGAAGGAATTGTGTCCGACGATTAAAACGCGACCGGTGATAAAGGGCAATAGGGGTTGCCGGGACGTACGCCGGCGGGTTAGGTAGGTCGTAGGTGGTTTATAGCGATGCGACAAAAATGTAAATGCGATATCGTCCAAGGAGTCCACGGGCATAAATCTCGCGTTAATGCGTGGAGCGAGCGACACGCCGTTGGCTACGGGTGCCGTTGGTAGAAAGATTGGGGGAGGAAAAAGCGAGAACGGGATACACCGAGAGAAAGAGAGATAGAGATAGAGGAGAGAAGAGACGCTGCGCGTCGTGGCGTTCATTAGGAATCCCTCCGACTCTCCGTTGGCCTCCGCGCCACCCTCGTCTGCCGAATCGGAGCAAAGTGGAGAGCGGCGGAGAGATCGAGAAAGGGAATTAGAGGAGGCGGGAGGGGTAGCAGGGTGGAAGAGGGAGGGGAAGGGGCGAGAGTGTGTCGAAAAGAAAAGGAGGGAAAAGGGTGGGACACGGAGGTGGAAGGGTGAGGAAGCTGCGATAGATCACGCGGGAGGCAGCGCTCCTTCGAAAAACATCCATAAAACGCAGTAGGGCGGACTCAGCGACAATAAACTCTACATATAAATCTTGTCCTGTGACGCTGTGATACGCTGATGGCGAGCACGATAATCTCCGAGAATGCGGGCTCCTTCTCTCCTCCCTCGACTTCGACTCTCTTCCTCCTCGTCGCCTTCCTTCTTCTTCTCTTCTCCTTCGCTCGCCCCTTCCGTCACGCTCTTACCCCTTCCGCTTATTTTTCTCTCCTTCTCTCTTGCTCTCCCTCTGTCTCGCCCTCAACCTTCCCGAACGCGCCTTCGTTTTCTTCGTCAACGTCGC
>JAOPTO010002207.1:79431-173007 GCA_033822845.1 Tetrapedia diversipes | reverse complement strand
TTATCTTTATTTCTTTCTTTCTAACCAATAATCTCCAACAGTAGAAATATGAGATTTCTTTAACTTTTTCTGTACATTTTATATAGTCCTAATGAATAAATGAAAATCAATCTCCTCAAAGAAATATTTATGTAAGGTCGAGCTATCGGTTCCAGGAACGAGTCAAGTGGTTTTCCTTACCACGCTGTGCGTAAAAATTAGAGGATCCTAACGAACTGTGTCCTTTAGCCTCTTCCTTCCTTTAGAAAAAGAAATTTAGTAAATTCTTAAAAACAAAAGTTATCTTTATTTCTTTCTTCCTAACCAATAATCTCCAATAGAATCGACGTCAGATCTCTGAACTATGCACATCGGTGCAGACTCCCTGAAACATGGCGAAACGTTCGTTTTCTACTCAGAAAACATCGAACGAAAAAATGTATACGACGTACATTTAAACTTATGCGGTATAAAAACATGTTTGACGTGTATTTATGATAGCAAACTGTATCGCATCGTTATCCTATATCCGTTGATAAGAAAACGAGTCACATAATGGCTGTTTCATCCGTTAGACACGGGAAACTTTTAAGCCGGCGGCGTAACGCTGAAAAGCATCGATGTTTTTAACCGCGGCGGGTCGCGGAAGAACATATCAAAAACTAGTATAACGAGCAAGGATTTAAACTGAACTTTCAGTCATCTGCAATAAAGTCGACAAGCCGGGTATTTAAAGAAACATTTTAATTGCAGGACGTAAGCAGCTTACGTCGTCCTACTCCGCTCCCCGTCTCCTATCGTGCATTAATAAAAACGACCCTCCTTTTATGGGACGGGAACGAGTACCGGGTATTGTATCCGCGCGAAAGTAATTCGACTTTTCGTTCGAGGAAATACCTGTCTCCCTCCCACCCCCACCCCCCACGAATCTTTCCTCTTAAACTCAAAGGGAGCAACAATGGAGGAGACTCGGCGAGATGCTGCATTAGAGAATCGAGAGAAATTGAAAAATAAAATTACGTCGGGACCCTCGACGCGATTAACCAGTTAAGTGTGTTTGACGACTATATCCGTCATGGAGATGTGGCAAAATTTTGTGTCATGACGACTATATCCGTCATGCGTAAAATTCTGTTACAATTTGATATTTAAATTGTAATTTTGGCGAAAACTAAATTATATTCGTAAAGTTTAATATGTTTAAAATGTTTAGAGGTCAACACGAAATAAAAAAAAACAAATGAAAATTATATGTTAGCGACACCGCATTTTGGGTGGTCGCTGAAAAAGGGCCTAGACCGTAATTTAGGCGAGTGACCGATTTATGACTGGATATCTGGTGTGCCTGGCGAGAGAACTTGTTGGAAAGTATGAATGCAACCCCAAGGCACCCCTTGACGGCGGACGTCTCGAAGACGTGCAGCCATCAGGCGCCAAGGGTGGTATTGTTTATATTAGTCGCGGGAAAGCCTAAACATTTGCGAGCAACCCGACGTTGCGTCGCCAAAAAGAAAGGACCTTTGTCCTGTAGGATCTGGCCACGGAGTGGGGAAGGCTATGCAGCCTTCGGGAAAGAGGACTGTGATGAAACACACGGCACTTACCCCAGAACCGTCATCAGGCATAGTCCAACCTTTCTTTTTATCATCTTTTCAAACTTTTAAATCTAACATATAAATAATTTGAGTTGGATTTATAACTATATCCGCCATCGCCTGATTATCGCGACACACACTGGGGGGTGTTTTGTAAAGAGGTCGCCACACTTAACTGGTTAATGATCGGTTTCCCTTAGAAATCTCTGAACGATAGTAGTTTAACCTCTATTGAGCCTGTTTGTGGGATCGATGCGAGTGGGTTAAGTGTATCAAAATTCAGCCCACTTTATGAACGTTAAGGATTTAAAAGATTCATACGTCCTCTAGACTTTTCACGTTGCTGAACGCCATCGAGAAGCGCGTAACGAGAGATCGCTGTAATTGGGCATGAAAAGGCTGTATCTTTCGCGGTTAACTTCGGCGAAAGCTCGGTTCTAGGTCGGCCGGATAATAACAGGAGACAGGAAAACGCGAACGAAAGCTCGATCCCGCGAAGAGCCACGGACTAACATATGAGAACGACGTCACGCGGAGCGGGATGCTTTACGAGGGTTCCTTCGGGTTGATGGTATGCCTTGTTACCGGGAAGAACCGTGCTCCCCTGGGTAATATCGTATACAATTATGTCCACAGAAGGGAAGATATGCATTATGGATGCCGGTGCTATGCCCGGTAAATCATGTCGCAGGCTTGGTTAACTCTGCAAATGATCTGCTGAATCACGCCTGGCCACCAACCGAACGACAAGCAAGCCTTTCTCCTGCTTTACAATCGAAAACCTTTCGTTCTGAGTGGAGAAGTCGCTGGTCGTGAGAACGTGCGACCCGGTAAACGGATATGGCAACTTTATATATAGCTCTGTTCGTGCAATACACGTTGTTAAATATGCTTCATCCTGTATTTTAATGGAGCTATGCATGTAAATAAATCGTAGATGAATTTAGCTGTCATTATTGTTTGTTCCTCGTTTCATAGGATCCTTCATTCAGATATCCTGATTAAAAATAGCAGTATTGTTATAGTGAAACTTATATTCGCATCCTATAGAATCAGTACCTTATTCCATCTGTAAGTACATCTTTTTACAGATTAATATGTCTTTATTTCGCAATTTACATCAAATTACGTTTACAATCCACAATTTTGTTTTTATGTATACCCTTGGTTATTTGTTTTATTATTTAATAATTTGATCGGAAAGAATTGTTGAAATTCGCCCGTAAGCACTGCGCGAAGCTGCTGGCGCTATCTCTTCGAAAAACGCTCAAACTGGTCGCACATAATTATCGACAGCGAAGTGAACTCGTTTGTAACTTTAGACGGTTGCGTAATCTATGTGAGAAATGCTCAAACTGGTCGCACACAATTATCGACAGCGAAGTGAACTGGTTTGTGACTTTAAACGGTTGCGTAATCTGTGTGAGAAATGCTCAAACTGGTCATACATAATTATCGACAGCGAAGTGAACTCGTTTGTAACTTTAGACAGTTGCGTAATCTGTGTGAGAAATGCTCAAACTGGTCATACATAATTATCGACAGCGAAGTGAACTGGTTTGTGACTTTAGACAGCTGCGTAATCTATGTGAGAAATGCTCAAACTGGTCGCACACAATTATCGACAGCGAAGTGAACTGGTTTGTAACTTTAGATGGTTGCGTAATCTGTGTGAGAAACGCACAAACTAGTCATACATAATTATCGACAGCGAAGTGAACTTGTTTGTAACTTTAGACGGTTGCGTAATCTGTGTGAGAAATGCTCAAACTGGTCGCACATAATTATCGACAGCGAAGTGAACTCGTTAATGACTTTAATCAGTGGTGTTATCTCTTCGAAAAATGCTTGAACTACGTGTTGGAATTATCGCTAACAGAGGGAACTCATAAATTTCTTTATAGATTTATCATACCTTTATTATTTAAAAACATGTGTAATTGATCAACAATTAAGTGGTATTAATTTCTTTAGTTTCATATTTGAACAGGGAAATATAACAACACGGGAGGTGGATAATTTTGGAGAAATTCATTTAAATGGAAACGTAGCATGACATAGAGCACACTTTATTTCTTAATTAGTGATAATAATTATTTAGCATTGACCGAAATCGAGTACATGTCGTATATTCTTCTTCGATCAGAATTCAATAATCATAATAGATTAATTTATTAATATAAGTGTAATTAATTGTAATGTATTGTCTGAAAGTATCACTGCGTTGCATCCACTGGTCGTCTCTTTGCACTTCGTCATTGAACAGTCGAACGAATTAACGAAACGAGATCAGAGACTGGACTAAACGGTAAAAATACAGTCTACAAAAAGACAGAAGAAGCTGTCCTCGCTTATTTTCATGTTTCTCGATAAATTCCAGACGTTCTAACGCTTACAAAATATAAGTGGACCAGAATAACGAGAAACACGAAAAGCAGAAAGGAATTTACGCGTTACAAAAAAAAAAGAAACAAAATAAGCGAACGTATTAGAAAAGACAGGAGGAAAGGAAGATAGTGTCCGTAATTCGATTCTTCCAGACCAAGGATGCTCAGTGACTGGTGGGGACCGATAGATTCAACGTCTGCTCGAACCCCGAAATAGTTAGATTACAATTAAAATGCGGAGAACTTGTCGCTTCGAACGGAATTCGTGCACTCGAATGTACTGCTCGCTCTATCGTTTCTCCGTTACGCAAATTATGTTACTTAACAAAATATAGTATCTACAAAACGTAAACAGTACACTTCCATAAGAAATGTTATCTAGTGAAACATGCGCATAGATACATACTATTTATAAAAAAGCTCATTTGTCGTAATTACATAGAAAAAGGGAGTAACACAACAACAATCACTAGAAACGAGTGAAAACGATCAAACTAATAATTTTGCAAATGGTTAGATTCAAAACGGACATATTTCATCGTTCGAAAAGGAGGCAAGCCCTCCGCAGAACAATATTCAACATTTAACAATAGCCAACATTTATAGAGTAAGATACCGATTTTTTTTTTTTTTATTTAATTATTCATAGATCGTTTCATCTCGTTCTTCCTTTTGTAGTTCCTCCACGATCGTCGATCGTATTATATTCCTGGTTGACATAGATTTACTGTTGTAGGTCCGCGAGAGCAACTTGCGAGCTTGACGTGAAAATAAATACCACACGACAAGAATTAACCTTTCATAATACTCTTTCTTCTTTTCGTCCGTTTCTTCCTCTTTTTTATAAACGTAGTTCATAGGTACCAGTACAGTGTTTCTCAAACTGCATGGAAATAATCTTGGTGATATGTCTCTCGTTCCAAGAGGATACTTATATTGCTATCGTTTGCACGTGGACGCAAGTTACAGGATTCCTAACCTTCCAATCACGATTTCTCTTTTGTACCTACTCTATGTCTTTATCTTCTTCCTTAGTAACTGTGGACAACGCTTGGAAGATGAAACTCACGCCTCACTAATTCCCGTACTTTTATTAATTGACAAAATTTCTAGCAGCGTCTAACGCTTGAAAGAACATAAGGTTATCACAACCTGTGATTTGTAGCTACAATCGATCAGACTGGTATAACTTTTTCTCTATCAACTTTGTTATCCCCCAACCCCCTAGTATTCAGTAAACTATGACAAGTTATCTTTCCTTCTCTGTATGGCACCTAGTCACTACAATTATTACGTTCTTTCACAGCGCATTGTTCTGCCGAAGACAAAATTGCAAAGAACGAGAATTTTGTTCCTCTATTGCTCGAAAGAAGAAATAACAAGATCACTTTTGCTCGATCACGAAACACTATTGAAATCTAACATCAAACCCTGACGGAAGAATTTATTAATCTACGAAATTTTTTCTCTTTCCTCGTGCTTTCACGATCGTACTTTTGAGAAACACTGATCCAGCGATCGCGACAACTCATTTAAACAGCGTGACGTTAAACTTTTAATATTGCACAACATCGATAACACTTCAAGTTTTTTTTGTCTCAAGAAAGTTTTCATACGATTCACGATGAATTATAATAGCTAAACTTATATTAAGGTCTCTTTTTCTCGTGCTTTATTCTCTTCTTTCTTTTTTCTCTCTCCCTCTTTCTGTTTCTCTTTGTTTGTGTAATGACTGAACGCTGATGACGGTAGCGGCAATAGTGGTATTCAAATACGCCAGCCAATAATTTGTAACAATTTTCTTTTTCATGGCAAATCAATCCGTAAGTTCCATTCTTGACAACTTTAAACAGCGCCAGAACAACGTTTCAATTCAACTCGTTAATCTATAAATATACGTTTTGTCTCTCATTAATAACAGATATTATAGTTTATACATTATACAAGATCATAACGATACAGTTAAACTGATAAAAAAATGTCCATCATTTAGATTACAATTGATACAACTAATATAATGTCAATAAGTATAAATAATACTAGTTATTTAATAATATCGATTCTCAATTTTCTAATATAATTTTTTAATTAGTACAGCTACCTTGATTAATACAAAGCCATTATCGTAAAACATACTTGTATTGTAACGTTGTTCTAAGAGTGTCGCCATAATTCATAAAATATCAACTATACGAAACTGTCATTGGAACGGTTCAAAATGTAAGGTAAGGCCAAGAACATTTTCCATCATGTAAATATTTTTACCGTAACAGTAAATGGAAAAATATGCAAGTATCAATAATAATAATGCCATCGTCGTAGTCATCACCGTTGTCGTCGTCATCGACGACATATATAATAAGTAAGTTATATACTCTAACATTATTATAATATTATGCTTAGCAAATATTTTGTTTGAAGATTTACCTAAAATCCACGTGGCAACAAATAACCAAGTTCCTTAATTACTTTCATTGTTCTGGCGGTTGAACTCTCATACAAAGTCCGAAAAGAGTAGAAATCAAAACGTCTGACTACAAAAAGATTAATAAGTACTTAGATCTCTAAACCAAAATCTACTACGTTTTGAAAATTTCATATTTTATCAGCAATTTTGGTGCACTCACTAGAAAGTCACATTTAACAAGTACTAAAGTTAACAAACTAAAAGGATACAAGAGACTATAACGACGATCAACACGAAAAGGACAAAAGAGTTAATGAAAGTTAAATTCATTAAAATTAACAGAAACACAAGTTTTTTAATCATACATGTTGTTAACGTTCTTTTACTACTCAGAGCAGTCACAATGGTAAAGACGAATGGGATCATCTCTAGTTATTAATCTCATTAATCGACGACTTCGTGGAAGAGGTTCGCCGCCATTTTGAAGATCGCTTAAACTAAATCCTAATCTCTATTCAGTGTCACCTAAATGTTTAAAAAGAACGACAAATGATACAAGATAGACGTCACAAAAACGACAAGGGAATGGAAACGAATTACTATACAATGTACGAATAATATATTAATAATACGAGTTATACGGTTTTGTTTTGTTGCGCCGTGCGGACCAACGCAAAATGAATGACATGATTTCGATGAAGGTTTCTCTCTTGTATCAATAACAAGACGCTTAAGAACATGATAAACAAATAACAAACATATAAAAATGAATATACAACATGAGGAAATGAGAATCGAACAATGAATCTATCACACATTTCAAATACTTAAATGAATAACGAAACCTTAAAACTGAAGATACGTTACAATCATCACCTAAGAACAAATTTTTCTATGTCAACTGTATAAATGATTTCTGATCGAGCGAATGAAAAATACTTCAGGTAAAGAGCATTTTGAACGTTTTTCAAGAATTTTAATGCAGTCTTGGCGCTCTGACATCTTTGTGCAATTAAACTTTGGTGAAAAAATAACAAACGATGTTACATATGACACATGAGACGACGTTAGAAAGTGAGAAAAGAGCCGCCCTTGACAGTGGACTGTCATCGTAGGTACTTTACGATGTATAATGTGTATGTCTGTATTTTGTGTACGTGTATACATGTATTTATACTTAATCGTAATAGTGTAAGTTGTGTGTAATATATATTTATATATATATATATGTTTCTGCGCGCGCGAAGGTCCTTACGTCGATAAAAGACACTATAACATTATATATGTACATTAACATGCGTATAGAGCTATTCTTGGGGGCAAAGAGGAAAGAAACGAAACAAGTAGAGTAAAACTTGGAGATCCATCCGTTTCGAACAAGCTGGGTAAATTGCAACGAAAGTGATTTCAATAGAGAATCGTCTTGAAAGAAAGATTTTTAGGCTAATCGGAGCGTAAGATAATTCTCATGGTAAACGCTGGTGAACGAATGCAGGGTCTTTGGTTTCGAGACGCACCGCGTCCTTTTAAGGTAATGGCACTACGACTTGCACGTAAGTTACTGGGAAATAACCCGTACGACCGTTTAAGCTACCCTCAAACCAGTTCTCGTCAATCTTCCTTATTAGAGTAATTGTATCATTCTCCTGAAAATGAATATATGTTTATTAGGCACATTATTATTAGATGATCAAGATAAATTAATTAAAGAGACACTTCTAAATTTGGGAATATAATAAATCAAAGTTAATTCCTTCAACACTCACTCTGAAACCCAGTTCTCCAGGATTTTCCGGCTCAAAATCGTACAAAGCTGTACAGCATGGTTGTCTTGTCATCGGAGTCCTTGCCGGCGATTTACTTGGAGATGGCAACGGAGAAGCTATAAAACATTAGAATTCTCTGAATTATATTACACAATGAATATTAGTAAAAAATTCCACGAACACTAGGCCTGCTAAAATAGCAGCCTTAAATTAGAACACTATGATATCTAAACATCTGCTTGGTAACTTCAATCCAATTGAATAAAATGTAACACATACCACAAAATTAAATGTAATATTTAATAAGTAAATTAAATAGCTGTTCTCGCTAAAAACTAAATAAATACATAAAATCGCAGTAACACTCAAACATAAATGTTTTTGAAAGCTTAAATTTCTACATACTTGCTTACAATTAAATATATATATGTACGAATATGCAGCAACAGAATACAAATTATTTTATTCAAAAATAAGACATCATGATTTTGATATTCAAATTTTACTATACATCCTTGTATTTATAAAAGAAAATAAAGTTGTCTACAAACACTAAAAAGCAGCTCACAGAAAAGAAATCGTTAAATAAGCATGCATGCCAATCCTTAATAATCATTAAGTGGCTAAATTAGAATACATCAATAGAAATACACAAAAGGCAGAACAGTAATTACTTTCTTGCCCATCTTGTGGTGCACGAAAAGCAATAGAATTGAAATTGAATAATTAATTGATCGATCGAACCCTACACGGTAGGAAAAGCCAATCTCATGCAAAATTTACCATTGGCAGATTGTGGCGGGTGTCCGTCTGGAAATAGCTCGAGCTGCGAGCGCTTCCCTTCCCCATGAATCGGAGACCCGGCTCGACTTGCCCCTACATCGTGTCAGAAGGACAGACATTCAAGTATGCGAGAGTATACACACAAAACAGTCGGGTAACGCGTGATGAAAGTGTTAAAGATACGTTTAAGGAAACTGTTCAGAGTCAACATGTACGATACTACATTTAATGTGTTAGTAGGAATTATTATCCCAGATTAAATTAACATGTGTGGGTATAATATAGTTCTTTGTGTGCAAAGGAAAAGAAACATGTTAATGTTCGTCTGATAGTCAGAAAAATTGAGGAGATAAGTCCAACCAGGAGAAAGTACAATATACACGGCCACAGTGTACAGTTGCAGGACACGTAGAAAGATGTTGCATGACAGAAGTAACAAAGAACAGACAACCAGTCCACCCGCAAGTATCATCATCTTATATGTGTACGTGTAAAATGTGTTTTACCGTGAAAAGAGTAGTTCCCACCGTTCATAGCATCCGATGTAGGCAATCCATCAACATGTAAATCGGTTAGTGTCTTCGGCACGAATTCCATTTTTGGCTTGTTTGCCGCTTCATCTTTCCTGTGATCAAAAATGATAGCATTAACATTATGTTAAAAAATTATAGCATACAGTGACTAATGGTTAATTTTATGATATGAAGTAACTAAACTAATAACCACTGCCGCTTTTAGAATCTTCAAACAGAACTCAGAAATTAGGAAAGAAACTAGAAAATCAAAAATATTATTCATATAATAAAATGCAAATGATAATAGCGTAATAATGCAAAAACAAAGAAATCAAATGTTCTAATTCAAATGAGATACACTATAACAATACATACTTCTCCAAAAGCGTTTCTGTTAGGGTTCTTAGAACCTCGGTACATTGCTGATGGTACTCTAGAAGAGCTTCACTGAATGTCGCCAACTGTGCCACTTGTTCTACCTAAAAATAAAAGTGTATAAAAAAAGTTATCAATAAAATGTATCCATATTCTGTGTATACTGTATTTAAAGTTTCTTAATCCTTTCATTGTGTTATAAAACAATAAAAACAAAATGTCTACAAATATTATATTGTTTGTAAGCATTAAATTGTGAAAAGATTAAAAGGGTTATTTTTTTAATTAAGTTATTTTTTTAGTTACATCATTCTCCAAGAGATTGAACATGCCAAGTTGTGCCAAATGGAGGCTCTCCGCGAATTTCTCCTCAGCTTGACGAATCTCCTCGTCTGAAACGTGAGAACCTGCTCGCAAAATTTGCGCCGGTGAAGATATTAAAAATTGCACTACTAGGTTGCTCCAATGCCTAAATTCAATACATAATAATATATACAGAGAATAAGGAGGGAAATACTAGCAAAATTAAACCGTGTAAAAAATCTAAAAGTTTTGGTCGTGGAAATTCTTTTTTTATCTAAACACAGACATACACAAGTAGTGAAGTTTCATTATAACGTATACAAAATACAACGCATTCGACATTCGCAGAACTTTTGGTGCACTTGTAAACACATATACCTGTTACATTTAGTATCGAATATGGTGTAAATTTATACAGCAATGTTAGTGTTAAAAATAGGTTGGGATTTCATTGATATGGGTTTAAAGTAATATAAAGTATTTTTGCGAACATAAAAAGAAATAACATCTGGAGAAGTTTAATTACGTATATTCTTACAGAAAGCTTTGATCTAATAAATTAAAAACATTAGGAGGGATTCGACAATTATCGTACGTGAAGAAGTCACGTACCACTGTACGGTGATGATGACTTCGCTGGACTTCCAAAATGTGGACTGGCAGATCTTTTTCCAGCAGCTAATAATTAAGAAAGCAGAAAAACAAAGAAACAAAATTCCGCCTTTCATGCAAGACGAAAAATTTAATGATTAATAATTTTTAAATAAATGTTTGTATGTTAAAATGAATGCACTGCACTGTGATAAACAAAATTGAGACATAAATTCTACTAAACACAACGTTCCGAGCATTTCAACTGATTTGTGAAATTAAAACATCTCTAATGCTATTAGTGATACTAAAACAAATTTTCGGAACAGATTACATTCCATAAATTAAACACTTTAATTATGGAAGTTTTTGTAAAATGTTGCAGACTTCAAGCTTATGATTCAGCAAAATACCCTGTACAGCATACTTGCTGATCTTCTACTAAAGATCGTCATTAATGTAACATCGATCAATTATAATTCATGTAAATCAACGTGCACATGCAGCAGAACGTGCGAATGGAATGCCTGTAAATCCAGACGGACGCGTAACAAAGAATGGAAAACAAAGGGAAAACGCATTCCCAAATCATGTGATTATAAAACTCTGTTTTCTGATTTGTTTCTTTTTTCTTTTATGCAACGCTTTTCTCTAACGACTAGACGATTTATGTTCGCGATAAAAAGGGCACGAATATACATATGTATAATTGCAAACGGCACGCGTCCAGTTCTCGTGTCCGTTGCAAGGACGCACAACGTGTTCGGCACCGACATATTGTGCTTAAATAAATCAATAAACGTTGCAGGGAGATAAAGTCAGCTCGCGGCCAAGTGTACCTTTCGCTTGACGTCTTCGCTTGCAATCGAAGTCCAGCCTTCGTCCCTGAAGTTTTTTCCGGTGATGCTGAAAACAAAGGGGAATATCAGTTCCATTCACGAATACTCTCCCTTTCTCTACCTTACAAACACTTTCCCTCTTTCTGTATTAACCCCTTGACATACAATGATGTCTGAGAGACGTCAAGATGTACTGAAATGTTTCATACTTTACAGAAATACTAATTTATTATTTTGTAATGTTACTTAATTAGTGTCCATTAACATTATATATCAACCTGATTAAATGTTATATAAATTTTAATATAAAATGTTCTGTTTCTAAGCTTACACATAATTTATCAGTTGAGCCAAATTAAATGGTATTTTTTGGACGCATCAAATTCAGTTTTGTTTGTATACCAAGGGGTTAAGAGTATTCGTATTGCGTTGAAAAAAGACAACGCTACTTGTCGAGTCAGGGCAAAGGAAAGTTTTTTAATATCTACCACCAACCTACCATCACTTCCTTCAGGTCTTTGGTCTGCAAATGGTGCAAAGGCTCCAAGAAGTTCTGCTTAATGTTGTCGTCCAGCGAATATTTCACGTCCGCCATCTGCTTCATCGCCTCGCCCATTTCAATGAGCGCCTGAGCTGCGAACAGAAATTTGAAAAGATAAATGAGCCGAATCCTTGCCGGCACTTAGATGCATATTTATGTGTCTACTTTGCAGGCTCCTTAGCAAGTCAGGTGCTTACAGAAAGTTCTTGCTGGGTCAATGAGAATGTTTCCAGCAGGTTTAAGTCGAGGTACGATTACAGAAAGTTTTTTGGAAGTTCTTACTAATTCTTCTGACTAATCTTTTAATTGTGTATTTATGAGAGTAATTATTATCTTTCATATAAAAGAATTAAAAAATTGTGTAAAAGATTGTCTTTAAATATATTAAATGTATTATATTAAAAATCAAAATGTTATAGGTGTAAATAATAATCCAGGATTTAATAACATTTAAGTTAAATCTTTATCTCCTTTAATGTACTGAAAAATAGGGCATTGCTCTCCTGAAGAATTACTCAAAGCGCTCTAACATGTAAATTGAATTAACGTACTGAAAATATGATAAAGGCTCGGATATTACCGGCGCAAATAATAGTTTAAGAGTTTGTGACATTTCAAGCAAGCTAGTACATTGAAACCGTAAACTGGCTCGTCTCTACCGAGTCGAATATATTAAAATATTATTACCCTCAGGGATTATACGAAGCATTTTAGATATGTAAATTAACGTACCAAAGATGCGGTAAAGATCAGACTATAACTATATCATAAATGATAATTTAATGATGCGTGTAATGACATTTAAACTTAATATTTAATAACATGCAAGATCTCATCCTCCCAGAATTAAAGATAATAAAACACTGTTACATATTAAATAAACTCTTACTCATTACTTTAACATACATATTGATGTGCAATTTAGCAGCACCACAAAATAATAACTAAGTTGCAATTGAAAAAACATTAAGAATCTCATGTTCATTGGTTAAAAAATATTAAAATATTGTTGAAATAAGAATTTTTACAAAACCTTCCAACGGTTTGCAAACTGAAAGCCGCAGTTTAAGAGTATTACAACCTTTTTTTCACCCCATTGAGAAAATCAGGTTATCATTTGCCTAGGAAACTGTTCCAAAGTGTCCCAGCAGGCAAGTTAAACCAACGTACCGAAGATACTATCCTCGCCTAATTTCTTTCCATAAGTAAGCATACAATCGCCGAGGACACCTTCGGGTTGAGGGTAAGTCGAGGCCTTTGCTTGACCGCTAAGCTTGCTGATGCCCTTGACCGCAGCCATCTTCGCTCTCGCCGTTGGATTTGGCTGAAGGAACTCTTTCGTTTTCATCTGCAGCTCCTCCACCAGCTCGTACGTGACGTCCGTTTTCTGCGATAGAATGTAACATATCATTTTGTATACCAGTTTGTCTGCGCATAATTATCAAATTTCTATTTTTCTCCCTCCTCTTTTCTTCCTCTCTCAATACAGAACGTTAAAATACTTATTAGGTGTACAAGTTAATTTTAGTCTTTCATTTTTCGATGATGAAAAAGGTTATTTACAATTTGACTATCGTAACGGTATTTTTGGAGTCTTATAGCGTAGACATCTAGCTTTCAAAAACGTTAGAAGACTGCTTGATTCGGTCAACATAATCTAGGTAAACAATAGTTTAAACGCTGGCGTGCAGCAAAGAGCACATTCGTCATTTTGTGCTCTTCGCGTTTCAATTAAAAAAGAAACGCCACTGAAGCTGCAGAAATGATCTGTGATGGGTTTCGTGAAAATTCTGTAACTCGTTCCACGAACAAATACTGATACCGAAGGTTCCAGGAAGGAAATTTCGACCTCCAGGATAAAAAAGGAATCAAAATCATTTTTAGATCAGTTCATCGAAATGAAACAGCCCAGTTTCTTCGAATCAGACATCACAGTTGCCCGAAAATATGGGCAAAGGTTATAGAAAGTGAGGGAGATTACTTCATCCATTATCCTTTGGGCATAAAAATTTAAATAAACTCTGAACCTGCCAAAGAAAAGACTAAAATTAACTTGTACACCTAATATTACAAGAACGCGAGCGAATGGAAAGATACGAGTATGGGGAAGAATAGATTGTAAAGGGGAGGGTATGTGAAGGGGTTGTCAAATGGTTAAAGGAAATAGAAAGACGAATAAGGAGGAAAGAGAGGGGGAGACGAAAGTATGATGAAGGGTGAACGTGACGAACTAATTTAATTTGTAAGTTAAGACACGGAGGATGTGAGAGTATGTACAAATTATGTAAACCAAGTCCATTTCTGGGCCTGAGGGCTGAAATTAATAAATATCCTCCTGTACGACGATTCCAGGCAAATAAAAAAAAAGCGCCAGGGAATTTCATCAAGCAACGAAGGGAAGATCGATTCAAGGTTATAACCGGCGCAACAGAAACACCTAACGGAAACCTTACAAATATAGAAACGCGAACTCACCCTCTCCATGTCCATAAAATCGACGTCGAGCTTGGTTCCTTCCGCTCCGCCCATCTTCTCTGTCATATACTGGAAAATAAAGGTTCCATGATAACAGGGTTGCTGTGCTAGATAAATTTATACATATTCTTCGATGCATCGTTCGTTTCGTTAGGTTCTGCTAAGCCCTCCTTCGCTTCTCGTAATCCGGTTAAAGTATTAGGTACAGAAGCGGACAAAAGTTTAAAACCGAAGAGTGAATGAAATTAAACTAAATTTACGAAGGAATAGCATGATAAACAAAATTTGTGTTAGCGTTCTAACATGATAACGATAAAAATAAATGCACAAACTTTTTATTTCTTAACACTTAACAGACTGACGAAATCTGCTGTGTCTTTTCTAGTTTTCGGGCATTTTTTCAGGGCAATTAAGTAAACATTAATGTATGGATTTAAATCGTTGTAACTACAATAAAACTTTATTAAATCGATTGTATTTCTTATAATATTTCGTAACAAGTATTTATTAAAGCGTTTAGTATTTTTTAAGCGTGTGATATGCTGAAAAACATTCACCTTTAAGCAATGGAACCTGACAAAAATGGCAAACATATCTAGTTTCGCTCTTTTTTCCATGCGAGCTGCAAACTTTGCAAGGTTTTCGGGCATATCTTTTCTTTCCTGTTCCCACAATTTGTGTAAGGGTACGCTGCTTCATGTTTCCTGACAATCTACCTTCTGGATCTACTCTTGGAGTTCTTCTTGTTGGTTGAATATTAATACCGGTTTCCTCGAAATCAGAATCATCTATTTGCTGCTCGGTAATCCAGATCCTTGCTACTTCTTTCAAAAAATTACTGTAACTTATACGTTTGTTTCTGTTTAATTTCTTATAAGTTACCAGGGAATTGAAGAGTGCGCAATTAAATAGATACGAAACCGCTCTCTTCGTCCATTTTCTAGTTTTCCTCATAATACCACAATATGAGAGGTTTTTTCCTGGGTGATACAAATTCACTGGCATCACTTGAAACATCACTTTCTTCATCCAGATTCTCAAACTCAACATCACTTCCGGGTGAATTTTCTAAAAACTCCTTGCTGCTTGCCATTTTTACCGTTATAAAATTGGTTTGAAATACTTCCTAAAATCAAAACTACGCCGTAGGAACAACAGGCAGATAGTGATATAACTGATGTCACCAAGAAAAAATAACACAATGTGCGTAAAATAAAAAAATTAACGCAACGTGCCTAAAATTCAAGCAAAAACGTGGATCTACGTGGCCCGTCCTAGGAAGTCAGAATGGTAAAACGTAAATCTTCGGGTCTTAAAGTTAAATAGGAGTTTAAATTGAAATTTTTAACGGAATTCAATGGAATAAGTATTGAAGTATAATATATATATATAAGTATAAAATACATAAAATAAAAGTTTTTGTTGTTTTTATATTTTTTTACTCCAGTTTTCTATGCAATTGGATTTGGGCCTAGCCGAGAAACTCACAAGGAGATTGCAAGCCCTTCGGGTCACCGATTTAGTTGAAACCTTGCACACTTGTAGATCTAGTCATTCTGTTCACGAAAATATAGCACTATAGGGGCAAACACTCAATATTTTTCAAAATAATTATGATTAAAGTTTTATTATCATGGTAAGTATAATTCTATAATTCTATTCAAAGTGTTTATCAAGTAATAAAATGGTTTACCGGAAACGTACAAGGATTTGTACGCCGCGGACTTCAAGTTCAAATCCGTGAGGACACTTTACTAACTTTTTTCAATGTATCTTTTTTATTTTTCGTTCATTTTTTGTTCGTGGAAACATATTAAATTTTAAATAAATTGTAAATAAAATGTCTTACTAAAAAACTTCAATTTTATTTGATACAGAAAAAACAAGAATATAAAACCTTTCGCTCGTTGAGACTCATTGAATTGAAGTTTTTTAGTAAGACACTTTATTTACAATTTATTTAAAATTCGACGTTTCCGCAAACCAAAAATGAACAGAAAACAAAAAAGATACGTTCAAAAAAGAGAAAAAAAAAATTAGTAAGTCCTCACGGATTTGAACTTAAGTCCGTGGAATACAAATCCTTGTACATTTCCGGTAAACCATTTTATCATTTGATAAACACTTTGAATAGAATTATACTTACCGTAATAATAAAACTTTAATCATAATTATCTTGAAAAATATTGAGCGTTTGCCCCTATAGCGCTATATTTTCGTGAACAGAATAACTAGATCTACAAGTGTGCAAGGTTTCAACTAAATCGGTGACCCGAAGGGCTTACACTCTCCTAGTCAGCCGAATCATGCTGGGCGACGAACATACAACGTGTTAAGTGTTAAACGTTCTTGGAATTCTTAAACTTTTGTCCGCCACTGTACCCTATAAAATTCGAGCAGCATTTTTATGCGCCATTACTTCTGCACCGGTAACCGAAGAAAGAGATTAATTCGTTTCTGGAGCGATTCACAAAAACTGGTAAATCGCAACGCGAAGAACGCGAGCCTATGAGCGCGAGTACTCGCCCGAAAGTAATTCGCGTTCTTGCCAGGAGTAATTAAGAAGAAAGATTCTTGAAATACGCGTGTGCTGTAATCAAGAGGTGTGCTCGGGACGCATTAACGACATGGTAATGCCAGGTCGTTCAAGTGAAATGCAAAGTACAGTTGCAAAGAAGTTCCCCTGGATCGTTTAGCTTGATGCACGCGGCGATCGTTATGGCAGATTATTAATTCTAGAAATAATGTTTGAGATCTGGAAAAATGCTGTGCAACTTGTGTGGGTAGAAATAGAAATAAAAAGGAAGAAAATAAAAATTCCTTTTACCAACATCACCTGATTTGTGTTTCAATGCAGAATGATATTAAAATTCACTTTGATGTTTGCTCTCTCTCTCTCTTTTACTCGCTCTTTCACTTCTGACTGCTATCACTCGACTCACTTGCTTCGACACGACTCTCACCCATAACATTCATACCATAAACCATATAACAACATTCTAGACAAAGGACACTCACTCGTTAAATTCATCCTCACTTATACCAACATCAACCGGTTGTCGCACGCTTTTAATTTGATGATCGTGCTCAGAAACACATTTTCTTTTTCAATTGTTTATGACTGGCAAATGGAATCAAGCGTAAGTTGTATGTTTGGAAGCGAAAATTATCACATTTGGCCTGGCATACTATACTTCTCTCAAATAAATTAAAATTAATGGTAGAAAAATCAAATAGGATCTAGAAGTGAACAGAATTTTATATTATCTGCCCATTCGGTTGGTCAACTATTAAAAAAATAAAAGCAGTCAATATTATTGTAATTCTCCATTCTGTCGACACTTAATTTATGCTTATTCTCAATGCACGCTTAACCCGTTGCCGCACGTTTTTAATTTGATGATCCTGCTCGGAAACACATTTTTTTTCTTCAATTGTTTATGACTGCCAGATGGAATCAAGTGTAAGTTGTACGTTTGGAAGTGAAAATTATCACATTTGCCTACAGTTTTTCCAAAAAAAACTCTCGACGGCTATAACCGTCGTTTGCTCATCGTGTCATTTTTTCTCTTCCCAGAGCAAATGACGGCTATGACCGTCGTGACGACTATACAGCATTTGCTTTACTAATTCAAAATGATTCCTATGAATAAAAAAGAGTAAACAGGTGTAATCTTAACACAAGAAAATCAGTTTGAAACAAAATTATCATTTGTAAGTTATTTTGCTTATAAAATAGTATAGTAATAACCGCATAAAAAACAATTAATATGCTGTCTGGCATGCTATAACTCTTTTTCTAGATGTATTACTGAATAATTAACAAATGTATGTGTTAGTACACTTCGTACTAACGCTGTTCCTTTTTTTATTGATTAAAATATGCACGACGGCTACAGTCGTCATTTGCCTACATATCGCCAAAGATCGGACGGCTATAGACGTCATTTGCGGCAACGGGTTAAACCAACACTCACAAGTTGTACCTCGGGTGAGGTGGATTAAGAAGATGCGAGGATGTAACTAATATTGTTATTTGTATTAACTCTTTACACTCGGCTGTCCCCTCTCATGGGACATCGTAATCTTAGCATATGATAGTTTCGCAAATTTTCAGACGCTAGTTCAGACCCGGACGTTAAATAGTCATATATGCAAATTTTAATATACGACTTAACTAAACTAAATGACGTTTAATATAGGCGAATCTTAGTAAATATTTCGAATTTGAAAATCTTTGAAGTTAACCCTTTGCTCGAGGGACGATTGTTAGTCACCAAGTAACAGTTTCGCAAATTTTCAGACTTTAGTTAGTTTATTTATTAGTTAGACCCGGAGGTTAAATAGTCATATATGTAAATTTTAGTGTATTATTTAACTAAACTAAATGACGTTTAATATAGGCGAATCTTAGTAAATATTTCGAATTTGAAAATCTTTGAAGTTAACCCTTTGCTCGAGAGACGATTGTTAGTCACCAAGTAATAGTTTCGCAAATTTTCAGACTTTAGTTAATTTATTTATTAGTCAGACCCGGAAGTTAAATAGTAGTATATGTAAATTTCGATATACAACTTAATTAAACTAAATGAAGTTTAATATAAACGAACCTTAGTAAATATTTCGAATTTGAAAATTTTTGAAGTTAGTATGATTAAACGACTAACGGTCACCTCTCGAGTGCAAACGGTTAATTGTTTGCAGTTGAAACTGTATTATTCCGTACGAGAGGCAAACGGCAGCGAAACAAATTTTTGCGTTATCCGCCTTCTTTTTAATTCCATTTTAATAAGTAATTTAATTTCTAGTTCAATTTTCACGCTCTCTTTCTTGTCTCTCTCACTGTCCCCCCCCTGGCAACTACGTTCCGGAAAATTCGTTTGCGTAAAAACGATTGGAATGAATCGTGTAAAGTAAGATAATAATGAAGCTTGAAACGAAAATAAAATGTAGTAACGTACAGTGAACTTAAAACGTTAACGACGCGCTTGCAATTATATATGGGCTTCGATGACGAACGTCAAAATTTAACTGAACCCAATTAACTGTTTTCCGAAACGCTCCGTTCCAATTTTCCACTTTAAATCACCCTCCATCAGATACAAAAAGCTACTAAATTAGCATTCATTTTCTCCAACAGCAGTTTGACGAATTCCTACCATTCGATAGCAATTAATTTTGTTAAAAATTCATATTTTCCTCTTGTTCATCACGACGAATATTCCCTCTCTCTCTTTCCTGGTAACTGCCAATTAAAGGAACCCGTGCAACATCACGCTGCTGCGCGATTTAAATTTAATACATCGCGATAAATTCGATTTATCAAGCTACCGAAAAAAATAAAATGAAATATGTAACTGACCCAGAAGGCTCGCACGTAGGCTGGGTTATCGCTGATAAACCGGAAACTCTCTCGTGCATCGCCGTAAAGAGGAGGAGGGCGTCGTAAAAATCTCGAGGATACGTGGTGAAGTCGATCGGTCGATGTTAGTTAATTGCTCGTAAACCGAGATCATCCTGAAAGACGAAACGAGATTTCCTCCGGAGGAGAAAGATCCGTGGGTCAGAGGCGAGGGCGAGCCGTATAACGGTAAGACGTTTGAAAAGGGGAGAAAATGCCAGCGGCAGAAAGGACGGGTTTCGTTCCTTGGATCAATAATAACCAGCGATCGATTGATCCAAAGCGATACGTCTCTGAAATCTTGCCAGCAAACAACTCTTCAAGATATTCAACGACCGTTTCACTATTTATAATCGCTAGGTTGCGCGACCTCGAACTTTTGTTGAGCAAAAATTTGTCTTGCCTGTTAATTATTGGGTTGTTCGGAAAGTAATTTCGTTTTTTCCTAACACAGGGCTATAATTGTATTTTTTCACAGTGAACTTCACACTTCAGCCGCATGGTCATTATATATTTTGACAGCATATATAGCAAGGCTTGCTTGTGAAAAGTTTCGATTGATTCTACCCAGTAGTTTTTGGTTGGTGTTCTATCAAATATGGAAAGTGGAAAGCAACATTTTCGGAATTTTTTACCTTTTTACTATCAAAAAGGTAAAAATGCTGTTCAAGCGAGGAAAAAATTATCCGATGTGTATGGAGAAGATGTATTAACAGAACGCCAGTGCCAAAACTGGTTTACAAAATTTCGATCCAACAATTTTGATGTTGAAGATGCACCACGTTCTGGAAGGCCAGTTGACGCTGATGAAGACACAATGAAGGCAATAATTAATGCAAATCGACGAATAACAACTCGTAAGATCGCTAAGAGTTTAAATTTATCGAATTCGACCTTTCATGATCACTTCAAACGCCTAGGTTTAATCTCAAAGCTCGACATATCATAAAAAAAAAGAAATTACTTTCCGAACAACCTAATACTATAAAACATTACTGGCATTCAACGTATTCTCTACAATTTACCGTGCACTTTTTCGCATGCCAGTATTTTCTCGAAATGCCCAAATATTGGTAGTTTAACAATTAGAAGCGATGACAATTCATACTGATTCACAGCTTCTCAGATTAACATTCTCTTATAGAAAAGCACACTCGCGTAAGAATAAAGAATTGTGTGACCCTTGGTATTAAGAATGGCAATGCGTAAAATTTAGGGCGTAATATTTCGAAAATACAGCGCAGAGGTAATAAAGCGTCTTAATTCTTTTCATCCGAGGAGAATCTAAATAATTTCAATAAAACGTTGCTGGAGCCTGCATGAATGAAAACTGGAAGCATTGCTACGCACCCCGATTCGCAATTGCGAACGCAATAACGTGGAAATCTTCCCTCGAGAAAGACGAATCGTCCACAATGCCGGTAACGCGAAATGAAAGCAATTCATTTTACACAATAACCACGAATTTCGTATCTCGAATCGCCCAACAATACTCCCTCCCTCTCCCACGCACCCACCTACTCGTCTCACCCTCCCTTCCAGGTTTTGTTCAAGTGTATTTAATTCGAAATTATCTTCGTTTGCCAGTAAACAATGGAGCAGGATCTTGAATAACTTGGTTAACGTGTTACCACAATCGCACATTTATTTTTAATCCTTTACACCCTAAAGACAACCCTTCAGCTTTCCATATGTAAGGCATTGAAATTGAACAATACCAGAATTCGCGTATAACCGAGATTCATTTAATCCGGTTAGGTAACAGTGTAATTTTTAAATACGACCATTCACATTCAGAAAGTTATGAAAATCGTGTACATCTGACATAATTATACATACAGTAGCAGACAAAAGACGACAAGACAATGTGAAATATAATTTTACGATTCGCAAATATCGTTTATCTATTTTTTTTTCTATTCTTAACCCTTTGCACTCGGCTGTCCCCTCTCATGGGACATCGTAATACTAGCATATGATAGTTTCGCAAATTTTCAGACGTTAGTTCAAACCCGAACGTTAAATAGTCATATATGTAAATTTTAATACACGACTTAACTAAACTAAATGAAGTTTAATACACGTGAATCATAGTAAATATTTCGAATTTGAAAATTTTTGAAGTTAACCCTTTGCGTTTGAGAGACGATTGTGAGTCACCAAATGAAATTTTCGAATTTTCAGACTTTAGTTAGTTTATTTATTAGTTAGACCCGGAGATTAAATAGTCATATATGTAAATTTTAGTGTATTACTTAACTAAACTAAATGACGTTTAATATAGGCGAATCTTAGTAAATATTTCGAATTTGAAAATTTTTGAAGTTAACCCTTTTCGTTTGAGAGACGATTGTGAGTCACCAAATGAAATTTTCGAATTTTCAGACTTTAGTTAGTTTATTTATTAGTTAGACCCGGAGGTTAAATAGTCATATATGTAAATTTTAGTGTATTACTTAACTAAACTAAATGATGTTTAATATAGGCGAATCTTAGTAAATATTTCGAATTTGAAAATCTTTGAAGTTAACCCTTTGCTCGAGAGACGATTGTTAGTCACCAAGTAATAGTTTCGCAAATTTTCAGACTTTAGTTAATTTATTTATTAGTTAGACCCGGAGGTTAAATAGTCATATATGTAAATTTTAGTGTATTACTTAACTAAACTAAATGACGTTTAATATAGGTGAATCTTAGTAAATATTTCGAATTTGAAAATCTTTGAAGTTAACCCTTTGCTCGAGAGACGATTGTTAGTCACCAAGTAATAGTTTCGCAAATTTTCAGACTTTAGTTAATTTATTTATTAGTCAGACCCGGAAGTTAAATAGTAGTATATGTAAATTTCGATATACAACTTAATTAAACTAAATGGAGTTTAATATAAACGAACCTTAGTACATATTTCGAATTTGAAAATCTTTGAAGATAGTATCATTAAACGACTAACGGTCACCTCTCTAGTGCAAAGGGTTAAAAATTATGAAGTTTAACTTGTGAAACAATACAGAACGCAGAAACGTTCAAAGAAACCTGTTAACCTTCTTAATATCCCGTACAAATAAATGAAGTTTAGCGGAAGAAAACGCCGACTGTTCTATCATCCGAAAATTCTATCGTCGAAACGAGCTGGCCTCCCTATCAGTTCCGATAATCGAGATTCTACCGTGCACGAATTATAAGACAGGGTGCGTCAGGGGCCAACAATACGTCCGGGATCCGTGTAAAAGTGTAAAAAGCCGAGCAACACGATTATTCGACGAAGGTCCCGCACGACCGTGACCTATATTTAACAGTGACCCACTTGTAGAGCGGCACCGCACGCAGGAACACATAGGTAGAGCGTAGTATTGCCGATTAAACGTCGTCCTAGAGTAAATCTGACCCACATCCGGTACTTGCAATGTCACGTGCCGTTTCATTCGAATTTATGCACCGATTGTGTTACGATGCTCTGAAGCCGGAGGCGCGGATGAAATATTCTACGAGCATGTCACCGCGAGACTACCAACGACTGTTGTGAGCCGTTTTAATTCTCGATCACGGTTAAACGAAGCTTAAATCACCGGATAACACCTAGAACAGGGGGTCCCCGAAGTTTAGGGAACCGAGACATTCGAAAATGGTAACTTTAGCTGGAGACCAAGTGAAAATTGATTTAACCCGTTGCCGCAAATGACGTCTATAGCCGTCCGATCTTTGGCGATATGTAGGCAAATGACGGCTATAGCCGTCGTGCATATTTTAATCGATAAAAAAAAGAACAGCGTTAGTACGAAGTGTGCTAACACATACATTTGTTAATTATTGAGTAACGCATCTAGAAAAAAAGTTATAGCATGCCAGACAGCATATTAATTGTTTTTTTTTTTATGCGGTTATTATTATACTATTTTATAAGCAAAATAACTTACAAATGATAATTTTGTTTCAAACTGATTTTCTTGTGTTAAGATTACACCTATTTACTCTCTTTTATTCATAGGAATCATTTTGAATTAGTAAAGCAAATGCTGTATAGTCGTCGCGACGGTCATAGCCGTCATTTGCTCTGGGAAGAGAAAAAATGACATGATGAGCAAATGACGGTTATAGCCGTCGAGAGTTTTTTTGGAAAAATTGTAGCCAAATGTGATAATTTTCACTTCCAAACATACAACTTACACTTGATTCCATCTGGCAGTCATAAACAATTGAAAAAAAAAATGTGTTTCTGAGCATAATCATCAAATTAACACTATTCCTACCGACACTTCAAGTATACCTATTTCTACCGCGACATTTCCACGTAAGGCAAACTAAAAATTTTTCTCAGAAAATAAACAATGAAAAAAGAAGTGAACATTGAAAAATGTATTATACGTATATTTGAAGAACAGTCTAAAGTTTAAAGGCGATTCAGTTACGTTGAATATGCGAAAATCTAATCGAAATTTTAAAAACGGTCATTTGACTGGTCGTGGTAGGAATAGTGTTAAAAGTGTGGGGCAACGGGTTAATATACACGGTAAAACATCGATCGTTCGAAAAAACCGATTCATTCGGATTAACGATGCTTCAGACAATTACCAAATTTTTGAATAAATCGTAGAGCAAAGAGAAATTAAAAAATTTTCAAATATGGACATTTTTTATGCGAATGAATACATAATTTTTTAAACAAACCCAGCCTATATTCAGATAATCGACATTTTACCGTAAACTTGCGAGCTGAAAGAAATTAGAAAAAAAAATGGTACTTTTCGCGTGACAATCTTTAACACGTTCGTCGCTCAGCATGATTCGGCTGAGTTTCTCGCTGGGCCCAAATCCGATTGCATAGAAAACTGGAGTAAAAAAATATAAAAACAGCAAAAATTTTAACTTTTCATTTTTATTTTATGTATTTTATATTTATATATATTATACTTCAATGCATATTCCATTGAATTCCTTTTAAAATTCTAATTTAAAATCCTATTTAACTTTAAGAAAAAGAGCGTCACCCAAATATGGGTGACGTGGCGACGAACGTGTTAATGGTAACGAGTTAACCACAAAGTTCGTGTTAATTTCTTATGGGATAGCCATAAGAAAGTCATAAAAGAATCAAGTTTATTTCACTTGTTTCAAATTTCGAACGATTCACCGTAGTGATGTAAGCTATTACAATTTTAACACTATTCCTACCACAACCGGTCGAATGACCGTTTTTAAAATTTCGATTAGAATTTCATAGATGCATCGTAATTGAATCGCCTTTAAACTTTAGACTTTCTCTCCGATATACGTATAATACATTTTTCAATATTCATTTCTTTTTCCATTGTTTATTTTTTGAGAAAAATTTGTAGTCCGTCTTACGTGAGAATATCGCGGTAGGAATAAGTATACGTGAAGTGTCGGTAGCAATAGTGTTAAAAGTTTCACGATTCTAAACCAAACGTACACTACTGAAAATTATGTAACATTAATCTTATCGCTGAACTGTATCTATACTGTGAAAAATAGTACATTTCTATGATACGTATTATAAGATAACGTTAACGTAACAGGAACTTCATCCATCCAGTTGCATTAATTATGAACATTTGAAAGAGGAAGACAATAATTTTGCTATGGTACGTTTCATAGTGTTTTCACGTTCTGCTTTCTAGAAATGTATGCTTCAACGAAGCGTTGTTTATCGCGTTTAATCTCGCAGGCTGTTAATCGATTTTCGCCAGGGTACTAAAAACACATAACTTGTTTTGTACACTCGCCATTTTGGAAGTTGTTACCAGCATGCAAGTTTGGCGGTACTTCTTGCAAACGTAAATTGTACTTGTGGCAAAGAATAAATTAAAACAAGATCTCCGACGAGAAATTTTTCATCAAATTTAATTAGTAAATTAAACAATGCCGCCTCAGAATTATTTTACTAATGGCCGGTTCGATCGATCACTCAATTAATCTGTTTAATGTACTTATACTTGCCAATATTCCTCGGTCATTCAAAATATTCGATTAATTTTCAAGTACTGTTCCATTAAATTGATTACAAAGATATTTTGGACTCCACATTTTTTTTCTTTCACCTACTTCGCTAATTAATTGCACCTCTTCGAAATAAACATACATATATAAAGCGTCCGTGTAATTAACAATCAAGGATCAAAACATGATTATCATATTTAATTTGCTTCGTGTACTTTTATGATCATAAAAGGATGAACGAGCAGCCTGCAGCGAAAGATCTTTAATAATGTAATTATTAATTACAGCCCGGTAATTTAACCGATGTAATTTATGGAGAAATTACGTTACAACGTTCGTGGAGGTAAAATTTTGGAGTAATTATTACAAAATCGGCTTAGTAAAATACATCGATTCCGTAACGTATGCATGATAATTAATAATTTACCGTTGCGATCAAATTTTAATAACCTAATGAAATATATTCAACTTCTATAACATTATTATATACACTTGTTGCTGAAAAGACGAAAACCCTTTTGTGTTTCAACGGATTCAGTTGCTGTTCTTCAAGAATTCAATTACCGAAGGGCTCTTAAAAATTCAATTACCGGCACACTTTAAGGATAATAATCTCGAAGGAGTAAAAATAAATCGGCGCTTACCGGTTTACGGGTGCGATGCCTCTGAATATAAATTTTCATGAATCAGATATTGTCTCTGACTGCCAGTTAGAATTGAAAGCCACTCCCGCGGTGGCTTCGAGTATCGTTTCTTGGATTCGTTTAAAAAAAACTTGAATTAAGCCCCGTCCCCTGCGAAGGTACACGAAGGAGAAGCCAGGTCGGAACTATTCGCGGTATTTGCATTGCTTTATAAAGGGGGATCCTGGCCCGTTACCATCCAGCTCTGCCCGATAATTATATTCATCTGTCTCGGGATATAACGACCTCGATCAATTTTTCAACGATTACCTTTGCAATTACGAAACCGTTTGATGCGAGCTCGTTTTCCATAAGCTTTCACGAATAAATGGAATCGCTTGGCCCACGCTGATTGCGCCATTTACCGCGTGGCACGCCTGCGATTGTGCAACAATTCGCTTTTGCATCGGTTTATTTGGTTTGAAAAGGGTTTCTGTTGTGCAGCAACGGCCGGGGCACGTTCCCCATCTCAAATTTAATAAGTGTCAGCCTAAATAAGAATTAATTGTTCCACTCAAGGCGCATTGAAGCGGACGAGGCCTCTGTTCTCGGGTCAGCACACTGTGCAAACGGCTGAAATGTCAACGGATACGAAATCAGGACCATTTCTATTTAAGCACGGCGGAAAAGCGTCAAGTTTGGCATTCGACAATGGTAAAAGGGACAAATCAAAGGACAAATCGACAGAAGAAGATTGTTATTTCTGGAATTATTCAGAAGCTTTTAGAGGCAGAGGACGGCATTTGAAAATGGTAACTGTTCGCGATCTGTACGTTTCGGAAGAAGAGAACAAATCTGAGGGCTGAAGAAAGCAAACAGAAATAGCAACTTTTACGAGATTGTTTAATTGAATTAACTTCGATGTTATTCGTATTTTCGACGAGCGAAACCTCGCAAACGAACATGAAAATTACTGTTACGTTTTAACATTTAAAGCGACCCACCAGTCGGTCGACACCCACACTTTGGGAACCTCTGTTTCAGACGATATAATTGAAAATGAAACCACAACCAAGGTATGATGTGCGGAATAAATACAAGTTTAAAAAGAAGAATGTACCTCAGAAAGTGAATCGAAACCTTTGCTGATAGCCTTTGATTCGTCTTTCAAACATCCTAATCGACCTCGTTAACGTGTTTCAGTTACCATTTTCTTCCTTTTTTTTTTCTTCATTTTTGAAACAAAATCTCGAACGAAGGACTAAAACAATAAATCACGTTTGACGCCATTATTTTCAATTAAAACGTATCTATCTGATCAAGAATCAACGGCAATTTGTTTATAAAATCATTCTCAGTGATCAAGCACGTTTATAGAATGCATCATTACAGGAAGTACGAAACCACAGGACTGCTGTTTCACGATAAAACTCGGTGTAACAGTAAAACTAATTATCGACAAGAATGGCACAGTAAACAGTTCAAGATACTTCTAAATTGACCATTAAAGAATGGTTGTAACGGTACGGTTGCGCTTTAAGCCTGATTTATTGTGCCATTTATTATATTGTACCAGTTGTTCCGACCTTCTGTTACGATTGTTTAAAGGTGAACCAACTCAAACATTCGAAAGTATTATTAATTTTGTTCGCCGTATCGGTCAACTTTGTGTTATTTTCACCAAACAATGTCTTGATATTGTAATCTAATTTTTGTACACAAAATAAAATATAAATAAATAATGCCAGGTTAAAATCAATAGCCAAGTGTGAAGTAAAATTCAAGTGAGAACAGCACTTAAGACTGCTCGCTCGAAACCTCAGTAGTGCATTTTAAAATCTATCCGTGCCACTGGTTACCGCATTACGATCAATTTATACTTCGTTCGATAATTATATAAGATGAAACTTTGTTGCATTGCACAAGGAATAATCATTGTCGTCTACGGACAGCACGTCTGTTAACTTAGTTATCCTATTCAGCATCCATAGTAACGGACAAAAGTTTAAGACCAAAGGGCCAAAGAAAATAAATTGATTAACACTATTTCTACCACTCACCGACCGGTCAAATGACCGTTTTTAAAATTTCGATTAGATCTTCACATATTCAACGTAATCGAACCGCCTTTAAATTTTAGGCTTTTCCTCGAATAAACCTATAATACATTTTTCAATATTCACTTCTTTTTTCTATTGTTTAGTTTCTGAGAAAAATTTGTAGCCTGCCTTACGTGGGAATGTCGCGATAGGAATAGGTATACGTTAAGTGTTTAATTAGTAAGAAGTAACAGTATAAATAAAATTTGTATTCTATACTGATCAGTAAATAGTGTTCTACCATAATGACGATAGAAATTAATAGATAATATTTGCGAACAATAAAATTGTTTTACATCGCCCTGTCGTCTTAAACTTTTGTCCATCACTGTAAACGTCTCCCATAATGATTCATCAAACAGCGAAATACAATTGGAATCGCGACGTGACCCAGTAAGAGTCGTGGAAATACCGTGCGACTACAAAGGGGGGAAACGGTGATTCCCCGGTGGCGAAGCAAGCTTGAAAATCTGGCCTCGAAAAACTCGCGCGAATCTCGGTCAGTTAACCGTGCGTAGGTGAGGACATAATACACGTAAACTGCGTCTCGTAGTGCCCGTAGTAATGCAATTAAGTCGGCTGGTTCGGCGATCTACGCGAAGAGGAATCATGGCGGACCGTTGCCGGCCGCGAAAACAAATCGCTGAACGTGATTCCTGTTGAAAGCTCGAGGCTTCCGCCGGAGGGGAGCCTCTAAACCGGGTCAAAAAGTTGCATACCCGATATTCAATGGCAGGAAAGCAGCGATTGTGCCACATTCTTGGCAGTTCCATCGTTTTTCCCGTCCAACTTTTGCCCGAACAACAGATGGAGCGATATCTTTCCGTTTGCCATAGAAGCTATTGTCCTTGATGGGTCATCGGTGACCTATCTCAGACGCGAGACGTATTAAACAGATCTATACGCTAATTATACGCCGGTACACATTGCTGGAATTGATTCTGTAATGCCACCAGGGCTGTACGAAATTAGGGGCTTACGGCGGACAGCTTAGGATCTACAGTAGCGGACAAAAGTTTAAGACTACCTGATAATGTGAAACATGATTTTATGATTTTATATCTATTGATTTTACATCATTTATTGATTAGCACAGAATACAATTTTTATTTATACTGTTATTTCTTATCAATTAATTTATTTATTTTCTTGGACTCTTTGACCTTAAACTGTTGTCCGTTACTGTAGGTAGCAGAATTGAATTGTAATTATTCAACGGTAGAATATTAATCACACCGAGCAGCTCGAGTTGCTTAGTTTTAGTTTTTACTTTGATCAACGGATTAAGTTTATTAAAAATTGTGTTTTCTGATGATTGTCACTTCCATGAGATGGTGACTGGTAACGATAAACATGATTTGGATATCCAAATGATCAATGGCACCTCTCAAGTTCGCATATTCGTATCGCTTAACTGACTGCTCTCTCAATTTAAATAATGAACGAGCTTCAAGTGGTATCCGAACAGAAACAACTGGTTACTCACCTGATTGGCCTTATTAATCTGTTTCTTCAACCCTGCGAACGCCATGGTGATGGTGGTATTCCTAGCTTCCCTCTAGTCAAAAACGTACAGACAGCCTGCAACAAATGAAAAGAGGAAAGACTAATCGATGCGTGTAGTGAAACGGTCGGGGCAAATTTTGGAAAAACAAAGAGAGAAAGGGTTTGAATTTATGACTAGCCGGTTGGCTACTCGCCAGATCCGGCCGTCCACGGACGGATGATTTTCAATGTTATCGATCGACCACGTTTTCCAGCATCATGACTTACTTCTGATGTAATAATCGCCGACACACGTACACACGCGTACCAGCAGCTCGGTAATCCTTTCCGATATTTCATGCAGCGCACACATACGTACACAGCACTCACACACAATTACATTTTATTCGTCGCCGGCACATAGAGACAAGCTCGACTCTTCGATTTTTCAAATGAAGATGACTGTACGCCCTGACGTGTCGATGTGCAGCCGGTTTGCTCACAGAAAATTACATCATAATCGTCCCATAGCAATCTTTTCTCAACCGTCAGCTTCTTACACGCGTGTTTCCGTCACGGAGTGAAGACGACGACTCCAAAAATAGAGTGCCACGCTCATGAAGAGGAATTAACGAGTACCGCCGTCCCTCTTAATAAGCCCTGCGCTTCTCCTTCGAGGAGAACAGCGGCGAAAGAACAAGTGTCGTAAGAATAAGGGCAAAGGTTGCACGGGGAAACAAGATTCACCTATGTACTTAACAATGGGCTAATAACGGCTGGCAATGGCATAATGTCAAATGGCAAACAGGGGACCATGCAACGACTACAACGTCGAAATTCTTTTCCCCATTGATCCGATACTGACCTCAGTGTTCACGTTTATTTATCTATCACTATTAATGGATATTGAACCCCTTAGTACGCGGGTAAAGTAACAAGTAACATAATTAATTATAAACGGAGACTTTTTATGAAAGACTACATCTGAAACACAACAGGATTGTGGAAATGATTCGCATTAAATATTCACAAAACTCACGCTAAATTATACACGTTCTATCTTCTACGTCTATACAATCATCGGAAACATCGAAAATAGCATGTCTAATCTAGTAGTTTCAAGTGAAGGGTACGTGACTGTCATAGAGAATCGAGCAAAATCGCAGCCGACAAAATTCGTACCCTTTCCACGAATATCAAAGCACTCGAGCCATTGGGACCACGTACATCGAGTCGATGATATATTACACACCTTACAGGCAAATCGAACGGTTCCTAACGGATGCAGATGCAACGATAGGACAGATCTCTCACCTAGAGCCAGCGGTCGAAACGGTACCCTCTCGTCGAAACAGTGATATCGCCTGCGCTGTGTGGCGCACCGGTGGCCCACCGCTGTGGGAATAAGCCAGCGACGATCGCGTTCGTGTGAGGTACACGCAAGTGAAAACTCTACGGGCCCAGAGTCTAGAGATCCGCGTGGACCGCGAGCACCACGAGCACCACCGACTCCGTATGTGGTCGGTTTTGCACACTGCGCCTCTTCCTCGAGGGGTAGTTTTCTGTTTGACGATCGATACCCGGCCTAGAGTCCCTCTTTCTCCCTCCACGAGCCTCTGTCTCGCTTGCTCCTACATGTACACTCTCTCCCTCTCTGACTGTTTCCCTTTCTTCCTCTCGCGTTCACTCGCCAACTCGCTCTCTCCCACCCTTTCCCTTTCTTGCCCCCCTTCGATCGTTTTTCTTTCTCACACTATCGTGTCAGCGTTTCCTTCAGAGTCTCTGCTCAACTTTTTTGTCATACACGAGCCTACTGACCATCTTCAACGTTGAATTATACTTCTCGTTATCGTTGAAACCTCTTGTTCTTAATGCAAGGCGACTGTGCACAATTTCACCGTGCTAACTTTTAAGGCGTTGTATAATTTTTCTAAGTATTCGTTCAGTGAATCTAAGAGATCCAAAATGATCTTGTTTAGCTTAGGTTCTTACTTGATGTCTGAAATAAATTATACTGATAACTACTGATAAAAGGATCATTAAGAAAAGAAGAAAAATATTGCCCACATTCCTCTATATGCGTTCCCTGCTCTTTCGTCTACACGATCCAAACGCTTTTACGTTGTCGCTGATAATTGTCTGTTGACTTTTACGTTTATTACACTTTCTTTTATTCACTTTCTGTCTCTTTCTTCGCGCTATTCCTTTGTGATTACTCTCGAGCTTCAGTTGATTTTCAACTGTGTTGTTTTTCGCTTTTTTCCTCTCATTTCCTTCTCTCTCCTTTTCCCTTCTTTTTCTCTTGCTTCTGTGTGTGGCCATAAGTTGCTGACTCTCGCACGTAACTAATTGCAACCCTCATGAACTCATCCACGCGTTTCCGTCGCTCGCGAGGCACCCAGCATTAACAGAGCGACGGAAAAGGTAGTGAAAAAAAGATGATCTTTGCTGTGATATTAACATTTTGAGGCCAACGTGTTGGAAAAATATTAATATCTGAATTAGACTTCACACAAGCGTTGGTAATGGAGCGTGATAATATGGATGACAGAGGATAACTTTGATAATGGTATAGGTTTGGTACTTCATCACGTTGACAATGAATGAAAGACAAACTGAAAGGCAAGAAACAAAACAAAAATTACTAAAATATAAAGCCGTTTGTAACCCAAAAGCAAAGTCAAAGTCAAATAGAATACGTGCTTGAACAAACTTCTTTGCACTACTTTTACATAATTGATTCACCCCCTAAAGTTATCTCGCATATTTTTTGATACATCCCCTATAGAAACTAATTCAAGTGGATCTCGTTTCTTCTTTTTTCTGAAATAATGTTTGACCGCTACCATAAAGCTGAAGATCCTGAATAAAAGATCCTAAGATTCATCCCTCTGATCGGGCGATATATGTGCGATACAGTGCTGAATGAAGGCTTAGGTTTATTTTTAATGGAACGCAACCTCGTTTTCCTTGTTATCCGAAGAATTTCTTTTAAACGAGTTGCGGAATATAATTCTGAATGAAACTAGAGATTTATTTTTAATTGAACGCGACCTTCTTTTTTTTATTATGCATGGAATACATTTTTCTTTATATAACTTGAAGTTTCTATTTTTCTGTTGCCTATGATTATTTAAAAAAAAAACTACGTACATAGTGAAGCACAGTTGATACAACAGAAATACAAGGGAATTAATAATCAATGATATCAGGAATTTTTAAACTCTGATTATCCAAACCATTTTACGCGAACGAATGACTAATGAGAAGCTGAGTGAGAACTTTGATCAAGAAGAAGGTTACCTTGCTAAGAAGAGGAACTATTTTTGTTTCAGTCTATAAAAGAATTAGTGATCTGACGTATTGCAGCCTAATGGATCAATACATGATTAATTTTCACAAATTTAGTACAAATCTAACTCAGTTCTTTCTCTTTACATAAGACGAACAACACATATAACAAGAATAAAAATATTTTATTGTACAGGTACTATGAAATGACTACTAAATTTAGTCATCCTCTCTCTAGAAAAAAATATGAAAAAAAGAAATGAGAAAAAGTATTTAAACCCCAGCCGTTATTCGAACACGATCAATAAGAACAAAGAAACAGCACGAAACCTGGCAAAATGTTTCACACAATATGCATTGCGTGCTCGATAAAATTGTGTTAAGGGGTGTTTCCACTTCTTGGCTCGGGAAAGATTAATTTTTTGTTGCCGCGCTTGGGTTAAGTCCAATAACAAAGGCATAAATTTTCCTTTTTTGGTCCTGAAACTGCTATGCGTTATGGTTTAAAAGAATACAGTCAAAGATATGGAAGAAGAAGTATGGTACAGATGAATACAAATGAACATTACCTATAGCGTGAAAGTTTTGAAGGATCTCCTCGAAGTCGGGTCTTCATATACACCCTGTACGTAGGATTAATTCGTTAACTCTTTTTTTTTTGGGAGGGGTTTTTTCCATAACGCAACAACGCATATCGTTATATATCTTCGTAGAATCGACGAGGACACCCCAGGGACTCAAAGGATTCTGCATGAAAAGGTCACAGAGTTAAAGCACGACGAAAGGGGCACGAAAAAAAAAACGTGCGTGTTTGAAAACTCGTGGCTGCCAACGAAAGGGCACCGCGTAGCTTGCAATATTTTTATCGCGATCGTGAGTGAACATTTATGAATGAGTTAATTCTTACCTCGAAGAGGATAATGATTTTATTTTAAGGTTCGAATTTTTATGAAAGAGGCTCGTCACATCTTTGACTAAACGTTCTTTTTTATTCTTTATTCAGAACACAGTTTAAATTGCTTTTGCAAAAAACTGTCAATTATGTAAAGCGAACCTTGCTACAGTAACTATGTTATACTTACATCTAAAAAGAGAGTTCAATTAAATTTTGTCAGAATCTTTTAGAGAAAAACTAAAAAATCAGCTTACTTTGGAAAACAAATGTACAACGTCTGGACAAAAGTAGCAATAATCATCTAAATGATGTCAGCGGGAGAATCAAGCGAGAGCGAGGAAATGAAATCCTAAAATTCTTGCAGATTAACAAGGAGTCATCAGAGAAATACGATTGGGTTATGGTGCTGGTGCTGCTGCTATCATTCGATAACGTTCTGTCGCTTTGTACGCCCCCCATCCGTCTGAGTGTACATCCGTTGTACAAACCACCCCCACACAGACTTCGTAAAAATGCTTCTAAAAATATATGACGGTCCAGCAGGAGACAACATTAATCCAATGAAGCCGAGACAACTTTTACTTTCATTTTTCTCCCGCAGCTTTCCATTGTGCGCACTTCCTTCATCGTTCGTAAAACAAGCGTATACAAATAGGAAAAGGAAACAATCACCACGCAACGAAGCGTAAAACGTTTTGAAAACTTTCTGGAAATGGAAAATAACGTAATAAGAAAGAAATGTAATTGAAAGTAACCTAGTAAAAGAGACTGAGATGTTTCAAAACAATTAAGCTTAAAATGTTAACGTATAATTATACTTGTAATTTAAAAATGACAATCTATTGTTTTCGAATTATATGAGATAAAATATTTGGCAAATTTATCTTGTCCTGACGATTATCTTATATAAATGCAGAAGCGTTAAAAATATTACTTTGTAAAGTGCATAAGCATGAGAAACTAACCTCTTCCCAAACCTTTTATTTCACATTGTCGAGTATCTGTATGTGACAAAATTTATTTTCTTTTAAATAGAATTGTTTACTTTGTTAGAAACACATTTATATATTAATAGTACATTTTCAAGCTAATAAATATATGCTTCAACAATATTTCTTTTTGTAAAATATAATATATTTTGACATAAAACATCGCAAAAACTAATTTGCTGTATTAATCTTTTCATATTAAGCGTAGATTTTATACATAAACTTAGGAACAGAATGCCAACGTTAAATCGGATATAGAATTCATATAAAAATGACAAAAATAATGACTTGTTTTTGTTTAATAGAGAGTTCAGTAGCGAAATCAACACATTTTATGCATGTATTACATACGTGCTGCTGTAAATGTTAACGAATATTAAATTACTCTTAATTAAATTGTTATTAAAAACTAACAAATGATTGCATACGCCTATGTGAGTCACTATTAGATATCTCGATGTAATGAAACCTTCGAGTAACGTGCAAATAACACACGTCAGTAGAAATGGAAATATTATCATTGTAATTTAAGAAAAGCTTTAATTTTCATTTCAACTTCGTATGAAGTTTAATTCCTGCATTTCAAGCGTGACTACTGTGTAAATATTTTACTAAAATTTGAAATGACAATAATAACAATGATACCGCCTAACCAATCACAGATGTTACTCTTAGTAACTAACAATGAACATGGCGTCTTATTCTTCACATTTGCTCTTACTTTTATATTCAATTTATAATTTGTAAAAATTACACACATTTGTTTATTAAACATACGAAAAAACAAATAAAATCAATGAAAATGTTAAGTAGATAAGCCGACAAATCACAATGCACACAATGCATTCATATACCGAACAAACAAGCCGACTGAAATATTTTCTCGTACTAAATATTATAAATAATAATTCCAAGAAAAATAATAAATATATTTTATTTTTAAATACTCACCGTACCTCAACTTAGTGAAATCAGCACACTATTCGAAACTAGAAATGGACAAAACCCCTGCTATGATTTGACACACACGACAGCTGTTTACAGTTTGCAGGAGCGACGCTAGATTGCTCTTTCAACTCATAAATCACATCCGCCAGAAAGCGGGAAAATTTATAAATTAGATATGTCAACTTTTACTAACATGTTTATCTTGAAAGGTATCAAGTAATTTAATATTTTTTGAAATGAAATAAATATAATTTTTGCTAAATAAAACTTTTTAGTCAGTTAAAAAAAAGAGTAAATAAGAAATAATTTTGAAATGACAGGTCTTTTATTATCAACATTATTAGTACAGTGAAACAGCTAGTATAATACAATAAAATAGTGCCGTTTTACAATAGAGCGCTGTAAAGCTTTTTTTACATGTGGTATCGCATTTGACATAATATTTTGCTTTGTTACCTCTTTTAATTCGACTTGCTCCTTTTTCATAAGGATACATAAACCTTAAGTTCTTTGTCAATTTCGGGGAGGAGAGTTGACATCAATTGATTAAACTGATTATCTCCAATTAGTCTACGTAACGTAAGTAACTAAAATAAAAAATGTAAAAAAGTACAAAAAATGTATAATACATATGAATTATTGCTAAAAAAATTATCATTTTACCTGATTTTGTAGTGTATCTTTTAAGGATATACTAGATAAGGGATCGTTGAAATCAAGTCTTCTTTTTCGCTGTTCATGTTTATTTCCGTACTCTTCATCCTCGTATTGTGATGAACTAGATTGTCCGCTAATTGACAAAGACCTGAAATAAGTGGATATGGTAACTTTTATTACTATATTATTTTTTTTTATCAACATATATTTATGTTTATAAAAAATTTCTACGTACTCGATGGCATATTCTATACGTTCACATCTTGTATCATCAAATTTAGCGATATCATTAAGAGTTTCGACGATATTAGATATTATTAGTGGAAAATGCTGGAGAACGCTAGGAGGACTATTAGCTCCAAGAAGTGAACAAAGTGCAAGAGATAGTAATTTGCGTCTTTCAGGTTGAGAAATGTATGGCATTCGATTAACCCATATGCGTATTATTTCTCCGAGAACAGCTTCTTCTCTCGCTTCATTCCCACCCATTTTTCTGGTTAATTCACTTATTACCTACGCGATAGTTTAATATATACTTGACATATATATATCAATTGTATTAACACATTAATAAATAAATAATAATAGTATATATAATCTTAATACCTGTATAAAAATATCTTTATAAAACCATAAAACTCTTGCCACAATAGATAAATACATCATCATCATCATCATAGGCTTTTCCCCCATATACATATTTCTACAAAATTAAAATAAGCATTACTGTATATAACTTGTTATTATAATTTTAAATATTTATACTCACTCTAATATAGTTATTAGAACAGGTTTAATGAGTTCTACACCTTGTCGAGGTGAAGCACACAAACATAGTTCAAATACCGTCATTGTCATTACTGCTCCTTCTGAATTCAAATCTCCTAAAAGTGACCTCAGTGTTTCAATTATAACCGCTCCCCTTTGACTTAAAAATTCTTGAGGACTTAATATTACATAGGCTTGAATTATGTACAAACATAATTTTAAATAATCAAACGACTTCTCTGAAAAATATTAAATTCTACATGTTTTCTAGATATTAATGGAAAACGGTAACAAATTCATATAAAACTATTTACCTAATAAAGCTGGTAAATTTTTAGCCAAATCCATTATAGCTGGTGTTGGCGCAGGTGCGTTTTCCAATAAAGCTAACCATAGCCGCAACCCGTCTTCTAACAAATAAACGTGACAACTTTGATTAACATCGCAACTTAATGCGATAACACCTACTACAAATGGTTCTATAACGACACTTTCGGGACCTAAGGCCTATTGGAATAATTAAAATATAATTTATTAGTTACAATCTTAAGTAAAACAGCGACTTATTAAAATTATAACAGTACGAAAGAATACCTACCTTTTCTAGATCTACAAGTGTGGAAATTATAGCACATCTTAACATACTATGTTCTTCAGATTGTTGCCAAAGTATTGGTAGATATGAACTGAGAGCTCCAACATGAGGATTTATTTCATTTCCAGCACGTTCAATCATAAATGATAATACATATAAAACGTGCATCTAAAAATAATTAAAAATAAATCTTTCAATCAAATTTTGTTTTGTAATATATAACTTGATATTAGATATAACAGACCTTGGTATCACATTCTTTCACTTCTTTTAGAAGAGAAAACAATAAAGAAAATGCTGGCTCTAAATACGGAGAAAATTCTTCTGGATTAAATTGAAAATCGTCTATTGCGAGTTTTAGAGCATCGCTTGCTGCTAAACGAACACCTAAATCTTCTTCGGGACTTAAAACTTCAACCATCAATTCATATAATTCTGGTCTTAATTCCGCACTTAATTTTACACCTGTAATTTTATTGCAATGCTTAAATCAACCATAATTAAAATGAAAATTATTACATCATAAATACTGTTTATTTTAGAAAATTAGAAAGTTTACTTACTCGTCCAGCGTCCAATAAGCCAACATACTCGTCTTCTTATTATTCGATAATTGTTACTTCGAATTTTCAATTCTTCTTTTAAAGTAGTTTGAAACCATTGATCAAAATTTACCTAATATATATAAAAATAATAGCTAAATGACTGTATACTTACACTAATTTCTTTGTTATATTTCATTCTTACCTCATCATACAGATCAAATGCAACTAAACCAACTGCATTGTATACTGCATCTTTTAATAAAATAGCATGTAAATTATTTGGATCAACTGGTTGATGATGTCTTTGCATTAATTCAACTAGCACTGATGCAAGAACATCTCCAAAACGACGGAAAATGGCTAAAAATAAGGACTCTGTACACGGCTAAAAATAAAATATTAATTATAAAATAAATGAAAATACGTAATATTAAATTAATTCGGCGTTACATAACTATATAACAATAAAAATGTATAAAATATTTACCCTTAAACTATATTTCCATGATTCACCACCATCATCAACAACTAAAATTAATTAAAAGCATAACATAATTAAAAATTGTGAAAAATATGTATGTAAATATATCTACATATGAATATACACATATTTACCAAAACTTTCTGGATCTGTATCCCATAATTCTAAATCAGCAGGAGTTAGAAGAAAGTAATGTGTTACAAGTCTTGAACAAATTTCAGTTAATGTTTCAGGTGTAAAAAATTCTTGCCCTTGATTATGTACACCTTCAAGAGCTTTAGCAGGTCTATAATATATAGATAAAATGGCTTTCATTAAATTTAAACACTGTATAACAAATCTTTCAAAAGCTAGAGCTTGACCAGCTTCAGTGAAACAGTAAAAAACAGAAAACTTTAAAGATGTTGGTATCAGTTCTACATAGCAAAATGGGTACATTTCTAATGCTCCTGCTAATACTTTGGTCAAATGAATAATAAATTTATCGCATACTTCGAGCTGTATACCTCTTGAAATTAATGTTTTTCCTATAATTATACAAAAAGTGATTATTAAGAGAAATACATACCTAATTCATTTAAAAATTCAGAATAATAAAGAAAAGTACTCACGACATTCAAGGCATGCTCTTGCACGTTCAAAAACAATTTCTAGAAATGACATAGCATCCTGAGATTCTGAAAGTTTAATAAACCCATTTACAATAAGTTTCCTAAGTATTCTTAATAGAAGTAATGCTTTTTCTAAAGCTTCCTGTATCTGATTTGTATCTGCTCCATTTGATGCCATTATAAGAAAAGACTCAGTGTAAGTATTCCATAGATTCAGAATAAAACTGAACACATTAACGGTTAATTCTTGGAAGAGTCGTCTGTCTGCAGCTAAACGTTTAGAGGCTAAAGACTTAACAACATGATGTAATGTTAATAATGCCCTATGTTGGGCTAAAGGATTTTGTCCTCTTATAACTTCCAATAATGTTGGAATTAATGAACGCCATTCTCTAGGGCAATCATATCTATACAATATCATTTCATTTAATTTTTTTCATACATTATAAAAAATATATATATAAATTATTCAATAAACACTAATTACCTTGCAATTTTGGCAATAAGAGCTGCCAATTGTACAGCTAACTGATTTACAGGTTCTTCAAAGTTTGTTATTAAACGTTGTCTAAGAAATTCTTTTTCATCATCTGCAATTGCACTGCAGTAATAATACACATTATTTTATGAATCATTTATTTTTAAAATATTAATATTATATTAATAAATGTTAACTGAATAAGTAAGTACTTACTTTGGAGCATTTTTTCTCCAATATCTATCAACACCATTTTTAAAACATAAAATAGCCATCCATCTAATATTAATACTCAAGGAATGATTAGAAAATACATTCTGAAACAATTATTATTATTTTACATATTATTAAACTGTTATATTGTTGTTACTTATAAAATGAAACCTTTCCATAACCTAAAATAATTCTATCCAATTAAATAAATATATAAGCATTTCATGATACGTCCTTTGATATCGATACAATCATAGTTAAATTTATCAATTTTGATAGTTTAATTAAATTTCCAATATGTATATTTACAAAACTTACATATAATGCAGTATAGAATCCCCTTTCTGTTTTCCATTGTTCCAGAGTTTGTTCAGCTGGTTTTAAAACACTGGGATCCTGACTACCTGCTTGTTGAAGGACCTCTATCACTGCAGCATCCATATCTTCCTACAAAATATTATTACATTTTATCCTTGTATTGAATTTGAACACCTTCTTGTTATTTGTTTTCCTTTCAAAGAGAATGAACTAAATTTAATGAACATGTGCTAATGATATTTTCCTTTTTTTATGTTTAATTTTTTCGTAAAAGATCACAGATATTCTTATAACATATCTACATTAAAAATAAACTACAGCACGAAGTTAAATACCTTCTGTCGTTATATTATTTTCATCAAACAAATTATCATTTCCCTTATTCCGGGTGAACAATCCCTAACCTACAAGAAAATATCAATCATATTCATTCAGATATTACCTATCTTATATGGGGTTTGTAGAACTATTTTCGGTAAACTCCATTTATCACAAATATCTATGTATTAAATCGATACATAACGAAAATCATCAAAGACACCCTACATCAAAATGTCACACACGCCCGCAAGTCGGCATTTCAGAACGCTGCCCCCCTCCTGTTCTTCTCTTTTTCTATAAAATACAGTGATGACAATTATTGTCATAGTGTGAACTACCTTATTACGCATAACACATCATTCTTTTCTTAATTTACTTAATAACAATATTAGTATTATTAGTCTATAATGAATATATTATATCGTTTATTCATGCCATTTATTTGTTTACTTAAATAGAAATCTTCGTTTACTTTTTAAAAAAGCCATCAAGAGAGTTAAATAACTTCATTTGATAAATAGTGATATAAAATAATATTTTTAATGAAGCATGTGTTAGTATTTGCTTCTTTTCGTTTAAAAATATATTTATTTTTTATATATCACAACATATATAAATTGCAACATCATTTAAATTTGTAAAGGAAAACCTGTTAGTTTTAGAACTATAAAAGGAACGAATATAATTTATTGATAAATTAATTTGGTACTAAAAATTAAAATTAAACACATCATAAGTATATGAATATTCGTAAGCATTACTTATAAATTTATCAGTAGTTTGTATATTATTATTTTCACTTAAAAATTTCATTGTATTTAAACAGGATATCCGGTATACGCACTGCAGCGCCAGCTGACGCAGTAGACATTCTTTCTGTTCATGGCTGTTGGATCTCTTCGATACATGTCACAATGAAGGTACGTATCTGAGAATATTTTAGGAATCTGCAAACAATTATAAACTGTTAATAATAAAATTTATGCAGTGAAACATTAGAAGCAATTTTTCGGTTATATAATTTGCAGATTTTGTATTTTCTTATTTAGTTACCGTTGCAAATACTGTTGCTTAACCCGGAATATAAATATTTCATTTTTATAGCATAAATAATGTTAAATGATTTATCTGTGGGCTTAAAAAATTTTACTTTCTTTCTTTTTACTATACAATAGTAAATTAACCTAACAAAATATTCTTTTATGTTTAACTCTTATTTTAGTATATGGTTATAAAATTTTTCAGCTGAACGTATCGTATCCTGTAACAGGATGTCAAAAACTGTTTGAAATCTCAGATGAACATAAACTAAGAATTTTTTATGAAAAGCGCATGGGCGCTGAAGTAGAAGCTGATTCTTTAGGTAACGAATGGAAAGGATATATCGTTCGTATCTCTGGTGGTAATGACAAACAAGGGTTTCCCATGAAACAGGGTGTTCTAACTAATGGTATAACTTTTTGTTTATCTTTGTTTTTTTTATAGTTAATATTAATATATTAATTGCATTGTATTATTGTTATAAATAGGACGTGTGCGTTTATTACTCTCAAAAGGACATTCATGCTACAGACCTAGACGTGATGGTGAACGCAAACGCAAATCTGTTCGTGGTTGTATAGTTGATTCTAATCTTTCAGTACTTGCCCTTGTCATTGTTAAAAAGGGTGAAAAGGTATTAATTTATTACATTTATTCTTCATTTGGTAACCATGTTTTAAGGGTGTATCTAAGAATTTTTCTGTATCTTATGATACTATCGTAAGCATGGAATATTAAATGTCATTTCTTGATTTGAGAAATTGTATTATATTATTTTATACTTTTTCTCAGTGTACAAATGATACAGACATAAATATTTTTTAATTTATTAAAAAGGATTTCTCATGTAAATTGAATAAATTTATTTCGCAGGATATTCCGGATTTAACTGACAAAGAAGTTCCACGACGTTTGGGACCTAAGCGAGCAAGCAAAATTCGTAAACTTTTTAATTTATCTAAAGAGGATGATGTACGTAGTTTCGTTGTGAAACGACCAATTCAAAAGGAAGGTAAAACTATGCGCCATAAGGCTCCCAAAATTCAACGTCTTATTACCCCACTTACTCTGCAGGTATATATATGTGTATTAACTTCATCTTTGATTAAAATACTGCAAAATATTGGATTCGTAATATGAAAATATCTTTACAGCGAAAACGACATAGATTGGCATTGAAAAGAAGGCGCAGCTTAGCTCGTAAACAACAAGCAGCTGAATATGCAAAATTGTTAGCACAAAGACAAAAGGAAGCAAAGAATAGGCGCCAAGAAGAACTGAAACGAAGACGTAGCGCATCTATGCGAGATTCCAAATCATCCAGTCAGTCAGCACCTACTGCTCAAAAGTAAAGTGACTGCAATGATGTATTTACAACTTAATAAAAAAACTTCTGTTTACTTGTGTTGTTATATTTTATATCCTTATTTCTTAACTTTTTAGTTATAATGTTCTTAAAGAAAATTTTATGAACCAGAATATTTACAAATCAGTAGTAATAATTCTTTAGAAGAATTGAACCACTATCATGTTTTGTATAATTATTTCATTTATTTATTGTTTATAATTACGTGATATTTTTAAAGCTTGCGATTTAATATAAAAGTGATAATGTTTAAATTTACCCAATATGGTCTTTCGAAAAATTAATATATATATATAACCTTACCCCCATCATTGCTTTGAAACATCTTGCACGCCCTGTTTATCTTATACCGTGTCCACACATAAATAGATTTTGATAGGTATTACACGTGGTACACTTAACCTTAATCACTAATGAAATACTCAAAACATAGATGAAATTTATTATTTGTTCCTGAATATAAGAATCAATTTATACAAATCTTTATAATAATTGTATAACAAAATCAGGTAAATATGATTCGAACAAAAATATACAGTAAATAATATATTTAATAACGTAATTAACAGAAGGATTGTAAATAATTTAGACAAGTCAGTAAATTTAAAAATATAATAAAGTTCAAAAACTGTTTAATTAGGGTTAAATATCGATTATTTTTATTAATGAAATAAATTAAAAGATTAAATTGTAAATACATTTTTTTAGGCAAGATGGCAAAATCACGTATAACAAATAAACCCCCTCGAAAGGAAGGATTTAATCGTTCTGGACACAGTATGAATCCTGAACGGCCTACAGAGGGATTAAAGGGTGTAGCAAAAGTTCGAACAAAAGCAACTATCAAAAGGTTACAAATGTACCGTAATCAGAAACCAAAACGTGATCGTACTGGAAAAATTATTACTCCAGCACCATTCCAAGGTTGGCAACCATCCGGTACTATGTCTCATGTTGAACCTTCTCAAAGATGGTTTGGTAATTCAAGAGTTATTTCTCAGAATGCTTTGCAGAAATTTCAAGATGAATTAGGAAAAGCTATGAAAGATCCTTACAATGTTATCATGAAACCTACACAATTACCAATAACTCTACTTCAACAAAAAGCTGCAAATGCAAGAGTACATTTATTAGATTCAGAAAGTTTTGAAAGCGTTTTTGGTCCAAAGAAAGTACGAAAAAGACCAAACATAACAACATCATCATATGATGAATTTCAAAAATTAGCAGAGCAAAAGGAAGAAACATACAATGTAGATAAAGATTCTAAAGATATTGATCTTGTACGTCCAGATACAGGTGTCAGAGAGGCCCAAAGAGATTGGATTATGTCTGCAGGACAAAGTAAACGAATTTGGAATGAATTATATAAAGTTATAGATTCATCTGATGTTGTTTTACAAGTATTGGATGCTAGAGACCCTTTAGGAACTAGATCACCTCCAATAGAAAAATATCTTAAAACAGAAAAACCTCATAAACATTTAATGTTTATCTTAAATAAAGTAGATCTTGTTCCAACATGGGTTACACAACGGTGGGTTGCACTTTTAAGTAAAGAATATCCAACAGTGGCATTTCATGCTTCATTAACTCATCCATTTGGTAAAGGATCTTTAATAAATTTATTGCGTCAGTTTGCAAAATTACATCTTGACAAGAAACAAATTAGTGTAGGTTTTATAGGATACCCCAACACGGGTAAAAGTTCAATTATAAATACTTTAAGATCAAAAAAAGTATGTAGCGTTGCACCAATAGCTGGTGAAACAAAAGTATGGCAGTATATTACTCTAATGCGACGTATTTACTTAATAGATTGTCCAGGTGTAGTTTATCCATCAGCAGAAACTGATGCAGAAAAGGTTTTGAAAGGGGTAGTAAGAGTAGAGCTTGTTCAAAATCCTGAAGATTATATTCCAGAAGTATTGTCAAGAGTAAAACAGGAATATATACGCAAAACTTATAAAGTTACGGAATGGAACGATCATATTGATTTTCTTGAAAAATTAGCACAAAGAAGTGGAAAATTATTAAAGAAAGGAGAACCAGATATCACTATTGTTTCACGAATGGTTTTAAACGACTGGCAACGCGGTAAGTTGCCGTTTTATGTTCCTCCTCCTGGTTTTGAAGAACCATTAACAAAAACAAATGTTAATGATCCCCCTGCTGAAAAGAATACCGAAAACATTGAAAATAATATTGATATGGATAAAACTGAAAGTATACCAAACAAAGATCCACCAGAACTTCAATTATCTGTAATACAAGATTTTCGAAAAATTAGAGTTGGCTTATTATATTCTGCAGATGATACTAGAAATGACCTTAATATTCGATCTAATAAATTTCCAAGTAATGAAGAAAAGGATAATACAGAAGAAACTAATTCAATTTCATCTGATTTGGATGATAATAATCATGTTAATGAAACTCAAGATGAACAAAATACACAATTCAGAAAAGTAGAATTAATAGCAGATAAAGAAAATGTAGAAACCAATAGGAATCCAGAAAATGAGAATGAAGAAAGCAAAGAGTATTCTGATAATGAAATTCATTTGCCATTAGAAAAAGATACTTTATTGCAAAGTGCGTATGATGAGATAGAAGAGGAATATGATTCTAGTGACAGTGAAATGTTAAACACAAATATGGTATCAAGTAGTGGTACATTCAAAGTTTCTGCTATATCTTCCACAATAAAATCATCAGTAGAAAAAGAAAAGAAATTAACTAGTAAACAACGACGAGCCGTAGAAAGGGCCAATAAAAGAAAAAAGATTGGAAGCAACTTTTATGAAGTTACTAATGTAAAAAATAGAAATAGAAATAGAAAAATTCCAAAAATTAAACGAAAATAATTTATAAGAAAAGAAAGGCCAACAAAAAAATGTGAAAAGTTAATATTAATGATATTACAAAAAATATTTAATTTTTATTTATGTAAAGTACAATATACAAATTTATAAATATATACATATAATAATATATATTTACCACCTTTTCACCGCTAGATGGCTATAGCATTTGTTTGTCCATAAATCGATTAAATTTTCGATACGTGAAAAAACGAATCTACAGCACTAATTTTTGAACATTTTTACATGTTTTAGTTTTGTGAGGACTAACACTTTCCTCTCATATAAATTTTGTTATGATATTCATTATAATAACGGAAATTGCAATTCAATAGTACTGTTGTGCACCGCTAGATGGCGCTACAATGTGTCTTATTGTCGAAATTAATAATTACATATAATTAACAAATAAGGCGTACAATTAGAACAAAATTAAACCATGATCATTCTTGAAATCCACTTCTTTAATTTGAGACGTGAATAGCGCAGAAATATTGCCTATAAGCTGAAAAATTTCAATATACATATTTCTCCACATAGTGTATAGGGATGATTAGTACCACTCTTCCACCGTTAGGTGGTTATAGTGTTTTGTTGTCCATAAACTGATTAAAATTTGCAATTTATAAACAAAATTTTGTTTCATCACTTTTGAAACATAGGTATTACATACGCATATTAGGAAGACAAAATCTTTTGCAGCCGTCAAAATTATTTAGAGAATGTTATATATAAATTGTTTATGTGCGTTAATATTGTATATATGCATTTCATTGCGGATGCAGCATTGCTTTCTAGTTCTGTGATGACAATACAGAGGTCTATTATATTTGACATTCGTTTAACATTGTAATAGAAAACTTAATGTGTACGTGTTTTCCAATTTGTATAGATGTCCTATAAAATGTGCATACAACGAAATTTTGTTTTATGTGACAATTTACTTACTATACATAGTTTCTAATAGTTAAATAAAAACTTTAAAAAATTATTACACAGGTATTTAAAAACAATAAACTTAACCTCCAAATGCAACGAGAAGTATTAAATATAGTATAGAATTATAAGGATTTAACGTGCATTCGAGAAAAAAGAGAAGAAATATTTTCAAAATTTCTATATACACATTCAAAATGCGTAGTCGTAGTAATTCTGGTGTTCGTTTGGATTATTATCAACGAATTGTGCATAAAATTATTATGAAACATCAACATGCAGTTACGGGACTCTTTCCTGCTAGTCCTGAAAATAACCATGCATGGGTTCGTGATAATGTATACTGTATTCTTGCTGTTTGGGGTCTTTCAATGGCCTATAAAAAAATTGCTGATGCAGATGAAGATAGAGCTAAAACGTATGAACTTGAACAAAGCTGTGTAAAATTAATGAGAGGTTTATTGATGGCAATGATGCAACAGAAAGAAAAAGTTGAAAGATTTAAATCCAGTCAAAATCCATATGATGCTTTACATGCTAAATACAGCTCTGTTAGTGGGCAAACTGTTGTAGGTGATACAGAATGGGGTCATCTTCAAATAGATGCCATTGCTCTTTATCTATTAATTTTAGCACAAATGACTGCATCTGGTTTACAAATTGTTTTCAATTTAGATGAAGTATGTATATTGTAATGTACATTATGCGTGAACTAATTTTTAACACAATTATAAATGTGTACAATTCAATTTCAGGTTGCATTCATTCAAAACTTAGTATTTTATATTGAATCAGCTTATTGTACTCCTGATTATGGAATTTGGGAGAGAGGTGACAAAACAAACCATGGGTTGCCGGAATTAAATGCTAGCAGTATTGGAATGGCAAAAGCTGCAATGGAAGCAATGAATGAATTGGATTTATTTGGTGCAAGGGGTGGACCTACCTCAGTAATTCATGTATTAGCAGATGAAGCACAAAAATGTCAAGCTGTTTTACAATCTATGTTACCACGTGAATCTAATTCAAAAGAACTAGATAGTGGATTATTATCTGTTATCAGTTTTCCAGCATTTGCTGTAGATGAACCTAATTTAATTCAATTAACAAGGGATACTATTACTAAAAAATTGCAAGGTCGTTATGGATGTAAAAGATTTTTGAGAGATGGATATAAAACACCAAAAGAAGATCCCAACAGGTGAAGGAATTTGGGAAAGAATTATTTTTGTACAAATTGTTAACATTTACTAACTAATTTATTATGTTTACAATAGACTTTATTATGAACCATGGGAATTACGCATGTTTGAAAATATAGAATGTGAATGGCCATTGTTCTTTTGTTATTTAATTGTGGATTATTGTTTCCAAGGCAATAAAGAGGCAGTAGCAGAATACACAAAACAATTAGAAGAAATAATGATCAAAGCAGATGATGGAATAAGATTAGTACCTGAATTGTATTCTGTGGAAGCTGCTAATGTATCAGCAGAGTATGCTGAACCAGGTAGTCAAACACGAATTGCATTAGGTAGATGTCCATTTATGTGGGCTCAATCCCTTTACATACTAGGAAAATTATTGCAAGAAGTAAGTATGAAAATGTGGAAGAAATAATTAAATAACATTATTGTAACATTTTTTTTTAATTACATTTTTAATAACAGGGTTTTCTTGCTGTGGGAGAGTTAGATCCATTAAACAGACGTTTATGTAGTGAAAAAAAACCAGATGTGGTAGTACAGGTTGTTATTTTAGCAGAAGATGCTGAAATCAGAGAAAAGATAGCTGCACATGATATTCATGTCCAAACAATTGCAGAAGTTGCTCCAATTGAAGTGCAACCTGCAAAAGTTCTTAGTCACTTATATACGTATTTAGGTATTTTTGAATTATTTTGTAGCATTTATTCATATTTTTTCTCAATCTACTTTTTTTTAATTCATAATGCTTATTGTTAGGTCGAAATAAAAAATTAGGATTATCTGGGCGTAAATCAAGAGATGTAGGAATTCTAAGCACCAGTAAATTATATTCCTTGAATGATAAAATATTTGCATTCACTCCACAGGTAAGTATTTTGGTACTCATCGAACTGTCTGCTTTCTATACTTTTATTTCTTTTCTTATGTTGCCTCTTGTTCTTGCATCAAACATTAGTTGACAGACATGACCCGCTTCTACATCGCATCGGACTATGAGCTCATGATTGACATATTCAAAGGCGAAATTAATTTCTTGAAGTCTAGCTGGCAGAACATGTTAGGCCGGCCTCTTGTGGTCATGCCCCTCAAGAACATTCACCTAGGTACAGTAATTTAATGTTTAAAAACCATAATTTTCATCTTTGTTACTTTTTATCATCTAATGCATGGGAATTAGTAATGATAAAGTTGTAATATTACAAAGCTTCAAAGTAACAGAGATAAAATACGTGGTTCTTAAATACAGAAGTTTTCTCTCAGAGTTTCATTTTTTACTGAAATTACATAAATACATTATCCAAAGAACATCTAACATGTCTGCCTGCATGCGTGCATTTGTTTTTGTTATCAGTTTTGCTTTAGTGGCTATGGAAGGTCTTTATATAATTTAGATATAATTAATATTTCATTAGTTTAATTTTTATCGCATAATATTTCAATGTTAAATATCATTGTCTTCATCATGAGCGAAATCAATCAATATTAAAATACTTTAACATAGATAAAATAATTAAAATGAAAGAGGAATTGCGGAGAGGCCGTTTTCCTTTCAATATGATCTCTTAACATTTTAAGAAGACAGCTTATGTGTGTGGTGGTGTGCGCGTTTGTTGCATGTCTTAGAACTTTGACGCGGAGGAGTACTACACGACAAACGATGCAGCCCTCCTTGCCAACACTTTTACAACCAACTTGGCCTTCCTCACCATCAACTGGAAGCAAATGCTCGGCAGGCCAACTATAACACTTGTTGCTACTCATAATCATCTAGGTATGCCATAGGCAGCTTTAGATCATCATCCACAACAAAGATCTATTTAAAACATATATTAAAAATAAAATAGAATTTTTCCAAAAGTAGCACACCTTAGAAACGACATAGAAAGCTGCTTCTTTTATTCCTATAAAACTATGATATTGTTTCATTTTCATGCAACATTATTGTTATTTCAGATCAAGGAAAAATACCACTGGCAATGATAACTACTATGAAAAAATTAAAAAGTGGCTATATTAATGGCACACGGGTTTCATTGGGAAACTTGAATGAATTTTTAAGTACATCCTGCATTACAAACTTAAGTTTCCTAGGAAGTTCTGAGGATGGTAGACCAGATAAATTAAATCCTCAGGTAAAGAAGTTCTGTTAACAAATTTATAAACAAGTCGATATTTTATATAATTTATGTATTTTATATAAGGTTCAACAATACTTAGAGGAACACCTAATGCGCGCATTTCCTCATCGCACCGGTCTTCTTAATAGGCCGGTAGTTCGAACTGGTAAAAATCTAAAACGTAGGATGTCCGTAAAAGGTGCTATAAAAAAAACGAGATCGATCGCTGTAGAACGTAAGTTATATTTATGTTGTGCATTAATATTAAAAGTTACTTAAATTTTGAACACTCTGATTGCATGCTACTTAAAGCGGATCCTTAAACATATACACGTGCAATGTAATCCTATATATTGTGGTTCCTACCATCCTACAAGAATGTAAGTGCACTAACACTTCATAACTAATTTTCAAATTATAATAATAAAAGCAAAAAGTGTAACATATCCATTTTTTTAAATATATTATACAGGTTGAAATAAATTTAATAACTAAACAGTTTGGTGATTTGCAAAATAATTTTCAATTCACATAGGATGCAAAAGTAATTATATAATTTGTAGCTGAAATTCTTGGGATGGCAGGAGAAGATAGAAGACCCTCTGCTATTTTAAATACAAATCCATTTATTGAAGTGACAGATACAACGTTAACTCCTAATCCTACACATTCGGCTCCTGTAGACCGAACACCGTCGCCTACGGATGAATTATTATCTTGGACAAGTTCTCCAAAGCTACATAGACACAGAGGTATAGGTGAAACTCAGTATGCAGATACGGAAGTTGAAGAATTATTATCAATGCTTCGAGAAACTGAAAGTTTAGAAGAACAAGGAGACATTTTGCAATACCTCGTAAGTTATAAGATTTGTATCACTGTATAAAATGTTTTAAAGGCGCAGGTTAATTATTTCTTATCTATATAAAAGTAATTGTCAATTTTGATGCGTAGGTTGATTCTCAAGGTCTATATTTTAATACCGGCATGGTTGAAGAGGGACATCCAGTGCTAATAAAGGATTTACTGAAAGATCTATACGAAAAAGCCTGTCAACAAAAAATGTGGGGAATTGTACGTCATACCGCTGGCATGTTAGGAAAACGAGTTGAGGATTTAGCCAAAGCAGTAACTGATTTATTAGTTCGTCAGAAACAAGTTACAGTTGGAATGCCACCAACTAATGAACATACTATTGTTGCACCATTACCAGAAAATGAATTGCGAGCTTTAATTCATCAAGCATATGGAGATGATGAATCTACTGCTATGTTAACACAAGAGTTGCTTGTTTATTTAGCGATGTTCATCAGAACAGAACCACAATTGTTTCTTGAAATGCTTAGACTTAGAGTGGGTTTAATTATTCAAGTAATGGCTACTGAATTATCAAGAACTCTAATATGTACTGGAGAAGAAGCATCTGAACACTTACTTAATTTATCACCTTTCGAAATGAAGAATCTTTTGCACCATATTATGAGTGGAAAAGAATTCGCTATTAGTAGCGGTATGCTTATTATTTTTATAACGAGTTAATTTATTTAATACAATAAAATTACAATTTTATACTTATTTAAAAATAATTTATTTTCTTGTTAGTTGGTCGAGGAAATTTTTCTGTCATCAGTTGCAAATCTAGTAGAGTCAGTAAGGTAATGTAAAATATTTGAATAATAGTTCTCGTTTTTTTAAATTTTATTATGATCTTAATATTTTATTTTAGAAATCACAAATTGGAGGTTTCTTAAGCCCCGATCAAACTGATAGTAGCGAAACAGAACCAGACCGACAAGGTCAGTGGTTACGACGACGAAGATTAGACGGTGCATTAAATAGAGTACCACGAGATTTTTATCCTCGAGTATGGCAAGTACTAGAACGGGTATGTAAACGTACGTACACATTTTGTACAAAACCTTTCATTCATTTGAAATTTTAATTTTTACAGTGTCAAGGTTTAGCAATTGAAGGTAGAGTTCTACCGCAAAATCTTACGCAAGAGATGACACCTGGAGAATTAAAATTTGCATTGGCAGTAGAAACTGTTTTAAACAGTATACCGCAACCAGAATATCGTCAGTTAGTAGTGGAAGCTTTAATGGTGTTAACTTTAGTAACTGAATATAATGTAGTAGCTAGTTTAGGCGGGCTTATCGCTGTTGAACAATTAGTTCATAAGGCTAATGCTATTTTTCTAGATGATCAGGTACATTTTTATTATATAATACCAAACAATATAAGATAAAAAATATCTATCTATTAAATCAGATAAACTTTTTAAAATAGATGAAAGTTGATGGTGATGCTACATTATGTTGTGCCAAACCAAAAGAGCAACGTGAAACAACTGCAATGGGAAATCTTCTTTGTGGTGGGGCAGCTTATGTTTGCCAACATTTTTATGATAGTGCTCCAAGTGGTAGTTTTGGAACAATGACATATATTACAAGAGCCATAGCTTCACTATTAAATTGTTTACCAAAAGATGGTGATTTAGAATGTTCAATATCATAATTATTTATTTCTTGAAGCTAAGAATTTTTTAGATAATTATGTTTAGAAGGGTTTTTACAAATCACATCCATGTTAATAAGTATTTAAAGTTTGTAGAGATTCAAGAAGTGTAAACAATTTAACTTGAAAGTAAATATTTAATTTGAAGTTCTATGTAAAATATGTCAAAAGTGTTTGAATATTTGAATTTTTTATGTCGAAGTTACCATTACTTGTAATGTATTAAATATATAAAGAGAAATCAAACAGTTTTGTACATGATATATTTTTCTCATTTTCTTTATATATGATGTACAACAATATAATGCATAAATTATTTTCATTATGAACGACTAAAAGGATTCCATCGTGATGTCCATGTTGAAGATCTATAAAAATAATTTGCAGTTATATTTATCTGGAAAACATGAAGTATTAAATAAAATGTAATTTATTATAAACATACTGTGCTACAGTTTCTTGTGCTGCTTTCGCTTCTTCTTCTTTAAGTTTTGCAATTAACTCTGATCTGTATTCGTTTTTCAAAGGTTTTACTATTATTGATGCTTCTTTTTGTTTTATGAATTTTTGACAAGCTTCTTTATATGTCAAACCATACCATTCAATTTCTTCTCGTGTATACTAAGAACAATTGTATAATTAATTACTAAAATAAAAATTAACATTAAATTTACAAAACATAATTTTATAGAAATTAATACTTTACAGCTGTTAAGTATTCTTTATATGTATTATAAATTTCTTCCTTTTTAATAGGATCATCTGGATATAATGTTTTGTCAGCTAATGCCACAAGTATTTCACGTTTTATCTTTAGTGCAAGCTCAGATTTCAAATCACAAGCAGGAGTCTATAAATAATAAAAAATATTACACATGATATTTAAAAGGCTTAAAAGTATTTTATATTTTTACCTTTAATAAATAATGATCAAAACCATAATGTTCATTAATTAAGTCAATAGTCCTATTAGTGACAATAGCACTGATGTATTTATCTAAAACTTCACTATGAACCACAGACTTTTTAAGTCGTGGAAACCAAAAACGAGGATGTCTACGGGCATATTTATGCTTCTTTGTAAAACCTTGTACTACAGTTTCACCACCCCATAAGCCTTGATCAAATTCTTTAGGATACTTTAAAGGTATTGGTACATTTTGAACTGGTTTTCTAGAGATAAATTCAATTTAATAATATTAAAAGTATAAAAGATTAGTAATATAATATACAATGCTTACATTTCTTCTGTTTTTTCATTTTTTATATAATTGCCTTCTTGCTTTATGTAATGTACAGCAGTTGGTGTTTGTAGCTTCCATTCTCTCCAAAACTTTTTATATTCTTCTGGTAATTCTGCACCAATTCCCTTTGACCATCGTGTTATTTTTGGTATATAATATAATGTCTAAAATTTTCACTTTTATAAAATACTTTTCAGCTGCAGTTTAGTATGTACAGCTCATAAGAAATACAAGAGAAACATAGAAAAAATATATATAAATACAATATACAGGTTAACTCTGGTAAAAAAGGGTGTTTCAATACATTACCTTACCACGTATTACGTTACCAATTTCTTTCGTTGACATGTTTTACGTTTTAATGAAGTTTACATAAAATAATCTTTTTAGTATTATAAGGTTAAAAATCATATACACCCCAAGATACAAAATTACTAACGCGCATAAAAGTAGTACATCATACGAGAATTGCTCGAAGATACTAAATTGATATATACTAACGCTGACTGCTGTGATACCAGACTAAGGACGGTAGTACTCGAGAACATCCCCTTCCACTACACACATTACGGTAGGAGAAGCGTGTGCGTGAACTTAGCGTTTCGGACGACTTCGGAAAATCGAGAGAGAAAACAAATGAAAGACTTTCTTTTTTTCTTTTCCATGGCAGAAATTTCTCAAAATTAATGAATTAAACACTTGATTAATGAACTAAAACTCTTACTTCGAATTATAGAAGTTTCGACTTGATTGTTTTTCAGTAAGAGGTTTAAGATATAAAAATTCGACCAACAGAGGTTTTGCATGAAAGTTGATCATTTTTTACTTAAAAAAAGAAAAATTCAATTTTCGAAAATGAATTATTTTTAGACATACATAGCATATGCATAATTTTATTTGCATATTTTCAAATAATCAAAAGATAGATACAACTTCGAATTATAGAAATAACAGCTATAAAAGTATTTATGAACACACTCTTCTAGATAGGAAAAATATAGACAATTTATAGGAAATGAATATAATATTCCATACGCGTCATCGTTCAATTAATTTTTATTAATCGTTATTTTACATTAGAGACTATACCGTACCTATACTTATTTCAAATTCGCGCTGAGCCGTTCTGCGCAGCCGCGGACGGCTGCTGGTCCGACGCCGGTTGAGGTGACCCTTTCCGGCGTGGGACGCCATCGCATACAGACGTTTGACAGGTCGAACGAAACGCGTCTCGCATAATCGCCAACCATAAACGCATTTTTACGGGTTATAGCTTCGTGATTTCGCATAATTTAACCCGTTCGCTACCATTAACGATCGAAAGTGTTAGGTGTTTATTTTTAATTGCTTTTATATCACCGATTCGATACAAATTCAATTCGCCCACAGTATTTCGCGACCGGAAGTGTTAGACTTTTATCTTATTTTTTTTATTAACGAGTGGTGGTTCCCGGATATAGGACTGCATCCTGGATACTACTGATGCTACTGATGATCAACCCGGTGCAGGCTATGGGGACCATAGAAGACACATGATGCTAATCGCCATACGGTGAGTCACATATTTCATTATTCCTCCGGTTCCCAATCATGTCGTAGGACGAATGGTCCAAAACGACACGGGAATCGGTTGTATTTTTGCTTATTATTGCGAGCATAGTGACCACGAGTATTTTATTACTGTACATTGATATATTATTTGTCAGGGCTTTCTTGTGTCTCGCGTTTGTATAAATTTAAAAATTTGCATCCATTTCTGTTTCATATGATTTAATAATTTTACACAACTTCATTGTATTCGGTATTATCATTTGCATTAGAATTTCATATTATCTCGTAATAAAGCTTCGATCTGTTATACACAAAAACTTTCGAAGGACATTCGGACTTGCTTACGTAATGTAAACAAGAAAGCATTTCGCGACGAGCTGGCAGGTGGCATCGAAGCGACAGCTGTTGAACACTTGTTCATTGTTTTCGATTCTTAGAATTGTCGCTTCGATAATGCTACCACCCGAGGGTTTTTTTGATATGTTCATTCAGAGCTTGGAAAAATATTTCATGTAGTGAATAGAATGCAGTCTACTCTATATTAAAATGTTATAATAAAGTATAAGCGTCATATATGAATTAGTTAATATGCATATATTAATATTATAATTATATTAATATATAAGTACATTATAATATAATAGTTAATTCGATTTCATGAAATTTTGAAGCAACATGTAACAATAGTGTCATACTAATATTGAAAATATTAAAGTCCGATTTCGAAATATTCTCTTCTCCAAATTTTACCTAGCTCTGAATATTTGCCCTTTCCCTTTCCATTTCTTCATCCTAATAATAAAATAAATAAAATGAGTGAAATAAATAAAGTGAATAAAACAAACAAAACCCTTCCTTGTGTTTTATTATCCTTTTCTCTGAAAAAAGTGTTAGACCGTTAGCTTTGTTATTAATTACATTTTTAGCTGGGATTCATAGCACACATGAAGACGCAAGGTTAGTCATATTTTTGTGTTCAATTATTATGTGTAGTACTGGCCGTTTTAGCATCCATTTTTATACATATCAATTTTTTGAACTCGGTATTTCAATTTCGTCGCTCGGCGTCGAATTGCAATATTTTTTTCGTGCATATTCGTTATTCCTCGGTGTCAAACTTCGGATGCTTGAGCGGCGGCCGCTACATGTAATAGGTTAGCAAATTATTCATGATACAAACTCCACTTTGAATTCAAAATACTGTTTTTTGTCAACTCAAAATTAAGTAAATGTTTGAATCTTCCATTTAAATACATATCTTTTATACAAATTTACAAGTAAGCAATTCAGGAGATTTAATTTACTTCCAAAATTTTCATTCAGATATTAGGAATTCAGATTTTATTCAGATTTAGGAATAATATCTATAAATTTAAAATTCATTAATTAGTGCTTCTTTGGATTCTTTATTTGATCTGTTGTTCGTTCGAAGTTGTTTAGTCCGGAAGCTTTTTTTTTTTAACGCACGTAGGGAATAGTCGAACATTCATAAAGAAATTGTGGATGTTTATGCAAATTAATATTTTTATTAGTACAATTAAAGGAATCGAGCTTAAATAAAAATTTATATCTTGCACATTGAGTGTATTTCGTGCTTCTACATTTATTTGAATTTCCCATTAATGCATAAACATCTATGGTTTAATATCGAGTTGCTGCAAATGTTTTGTCGAATTCATTCTCATCTGCTTGCCGAAGAAGAAAGAAATCTACAGCTGTATCTTCGAAGAGGCCCGACATATTGTCACGAAGAGGGCTGCAACGTAATGGTTGTCCATATTAGAATAGGCATTCTGTTCTACGATGGACTACCATTCTTTACGTTACTTTATCACTATGCTCGCTATGTGTTACTTATCTGTTGTACACTATGATCAAAGATCGAGAAGTACTAACATAAATGTCGTTCCCAAATAAAATATAATATTATTTTGCACAAATAGTTTCGAATTTCTAATTAATTAAAATATTACTTTGTACTTCTTGATCATTTGGGTCATTTATTGTTTAATACGAACGGTAAGTCTTTTTTTTATCGTTTTCACTTTCACTTTCGAGAACACATTAGGTGTTTCACGTGATATTTAAATCATAATTACGAATATTCAACTTTTAACTAAAACTTAAAGCTTATTAAATTGATGTTGCAAATTAATACAGCCTCTCAAGTTTTCTGATATGAATATTTTACTTTATCTAATATTTCAAACTTATTAAATTAATGTCTCGCATCATTAGAGGCTCTCGGGTATGTTCCGGATTTTTTTTTTTTTTGTAAATTGTCACTTTATTTTGGAAAAAGCAACGGTTTTGACAAATGCTTAAACTATCTCTGTTAACATCCAAAGTATTATAATATTATTGGAACAAAATACATTAATTTGAATTCCAACATAAAAATTCTTAATTTACAAGTAATAATGAATTTTTTAATTTCAACGTTTTAATTAAAAAATTTTTTAAATCATTAATTAGTATAAGTACTCCTTTGGGTACTTCGCAAGATCTGTTAGTCTTCTCAGAGTTGTTTAGTTTTTCGGAAGCTTTTTTTTAACGAACGTAGGGAATATTCAAACATTTCTAAGTGAACGTGTAGTTTAAGAAAATTTATAATTTGACGAACTATGTTAAAAAAATAGAATTCGAACAAAGTAAAAAATATTTAACTGCTACGACCTATAAATTAGTTTTAATATTTCATATATTTTACGTATTGCATTTTCTATTTCGTATTCGTTTGGGTTTTCCATAGATGTTTCCCTTGATGAAGAAGTCTCAAAGAGGCCTGCCAGAAGATCTCGGAAATTAGTACCGCGAATTAGCATAGTTTGTAGGTTTTGCCCACGGTTTTTCGCTTTTCAGAGAGTTTCGAAAATAGTCAGTATATAGGTTCTATTAATTTAGGACTTAGGGAAAGTAGGATCTACGAAGGAAGGATTTAGGGGTTTACAGATTAGAGAGTTTAGGATAGGGGGTTAAAGGGTAGGGAGTATCTAGATTCAAACCCTCCGTTCAGACGGAGTTTGGTTTAGTAAAGTAGTAGTTTGCTAGTACCTTTAAATTTGGTACCTTTTGTCCAGTAGTCAGCGTGGCCGTGGCGCGTATATACTCTCAGGGCCCTCCGTTCACGCGGAGCTTGTTTGTTGAAAGGTCACAGCCACGTTGCAATTCGAGTCCTTTTTTATTTGTTAGGGGTACCGGGGGTGGGTTTCGCGGTCGTGACGTTGGGAGTACGCGGTCGTGACGTTGGGGTACGCGATCTTAACGTTGGCGGTACGCGGTCGTAACGTTCGCGGTACGCGGTTTAAGGGGTGGATTCAAACCCTCCGTTCACGCGGAGTTTGGTCTAGTAAAGTAGTAGTCTGTAAGTACCTTTAAATTTGGTACCTTTTGCCCAGCAGTCAGCGTGGCCGTGGCGCGTATATACACTCAGGGCCCTCCGTTCACGCGGAGCTTGTTTCGTTGAAAGGTCACAGCCACGTTGCATTCGGGCGCTTTTTTATTTGCTAACGTATTCCGGGGGTGGGTTTCGCGATCGTAGGGTTGGGGGTATACGGTATATGGGGGAGGGGGGTGGGAGCAAACCCTCCGTTTATGCGGAGTTTGGTTTAGTAGTTCAATTCTGTACATTTTGGTACATTCAGTCCGGGGGCCAGTCTGTCTCTAGCGCGTATATACACTCAGGGCCCTCCGTTCACGCGGAGCTTGTTTCGTTGAAAGGTTATAGCCAGGCTGGACTCGGGCTTTTTTGGTTAGGTTAACGCGCGTGTGAGTTGTGGGAGTGGTGGGTTTAGGGAATTCGGTGAGCAGGCGCGCGTGGGGTTCTATGGGTGTAGAGTCAAGGGGTATTAGTAGGGTAAAGGTATAGAGATAATTGGTGTAGGAATACAGGACGCCAACCAATCGGTGTAGGTTGTGGGAGTTGAACTCAGGGCGCTTTTTGCTAGGGGTGTAGGACGAGGGTTTATGGGTTTAGAATCGAAGGGTATAGAGGTTAGGATCACGTTTAAGGGTACGCGGTTTTGTGCGTGTAGGTTCCGGGGATCGGGCGGTAATAATATAAGGGTGGGGGCTTTGTGGGTATTTGGGTCGCGGACAACGGGGTGTGGGTTCAAACCCTCCGTTCACCCGGAGTGGATTCAAACCATCCGTTCACACGGAGTTTGGTTTAGTAGAGTAGTCTTATAGTACTTATAGTACTTTCTATTAGATAATCAATGTGGCCGTGATGCGACCCCACCGCCGGGGGCCGTCGTGCAGAGGCGTGATCCTTCCAGCATGTCAGGGTCCTCCGTTCACGCGGAGCTTGAGTGCGTTTTAGCGTTATAGCCACGTTGAATTGGGGTTTATTTGTTTGCTTTTTTATTTGCTATCGGAGTCCGGGGGTGGGTTAAGGGGCCGTAGGGTGGTGGGGGGATACGGTAGGGTGGGGGGTGGGCGCAAACCTTCCGTTTATGCGGAGTTTGGTTTAAATGTTCAATTCTGTACATTTTGGTACATTCAGTCCGGGGGCCAGTCTGTCTCTAGCGCGTATATACACTCAGGGCCCTCCGTTCACGCGGAGCTTGTTTCGTTGAAAGGTTATAGCCAGGCTGGACTCGGGCTTTTTTGGTTAGGGCAATGGGTATGGGCCGTGGGGGTGGCGGGGTTAGAAAATTCGGTGAGCTGACACGCGTGGGGTTCTGTGGGTGTAGAGATTAGAATCACGTTTAAGGGTAAGCGGTTTTGTCGGCGTCGGGTTCCGCGGATCAGGGATAATATTATAAGGGTTAGGGGTTTTGTGGGTGCGCGTTCCGGAGATCACGGTAATAGTATAAGGGTGAGGGTTTTTTTGGTTTTTCGAGTCTTGGGCGCTGGGGTAAAAGTACAGGGGAAGGGGGTACTGTGATGGGGGGCAGGGTGGGTGGGTCTCGATGCGCAGTCACCTCCTCGTGGTGAGACCTGGTAATTGGTGCTGGTTTTCCATTGGGTAATCAGTGGAATACCATACCAAGCTAAGAACTGCGCAAGAAATTTATGGTTCAATTAATTTTGAATAAAACTTCTAATCTGAAATTTGTCGGACATTTAATAATTTTAAAACAAAGATAAGGTAGTATAGCACGGTTGTACAATGCTATTATTCAGCGTATAGAGTACGTTAAGTTGTATTATCGTGTTATCCAATAAACTGTTTGATTGAAATATGCACATTTTTATATGCGTTGCATACGTTCACATATAATTTTCTAATAACATAATTTTCAAATCGCAAAACATACTTTTCGGGAGTAATTTAGTATCTTAAACATTTGCGCAGTAACATTCTGAAATTCGTAGTAATAGTTGCAACTATTGATTTACGATTATAAATTTTATCACACACTTGAACGGGTAATATTGAATATAAAAATAAATATTGTTACAGAACTCGTCTGTACCTGGAAATGAACAACGTGACAACTCCCAGCATCAGAAATCTCCAGAAGAAATTACACACACATTACAAAATCAGATTATTTATTGTAAAATTATTTTATACAATGTATTTTACAGAGATCATAATAAATCAGATTAATTAAAATAGTATTACAATGGTTTATCATTGATTACCTCTCCTATCTTACCTAAGATAATAATAAACAATATCCTGCAAAAATTGGAAATAAGATTCGAATAAACTAGTAAAAAACACGAAAAAAAAGAACGTAATGAAATCTGTTGAAAAATGACGAGAAATTATGTCAAATTCCCAGAATTCCATAGTGCGGGGAATACGTGCCACCTCTTTACACGTCATGTTCTCCTGATACAAAATCTGGTTGAGATTCAAAAATTCCGCGCCCCCGAAATTCCAAGAAATGACGTCATGTTCCGAGAAATCGCGAAATTCTAAGAAATGACGTCATGTTCCGTCAGAAACCGCAAATTCCAAGAAGTGACGTCACATTCCGAGAAATCGCGAAATTCCAAGAAGTGACGTCACGTTCCGAGAAATCACAAAATTCTAAGAAATGACGTCACGTTCCGAGAAATCGCAAAATTCTAAGAAATGACGTCACGTTCCGAGAAAACCGCGAAATTCCAAGAAGTGACGTCACATTCCGAGAAACCGTGAAATTCTCAGAAGTGACGTCATGTTCCGAGAAATCACGAAATTCCAAGAAATGACGTCATGTGCCGAGTAACCGTGAAATTCTCAGAAGTGACGTCATGTTCCGAGAAATCGCAAAATTCTAAGAAATGACGTCACGTTCCGAGAAATCGCAAAATTCTAAGAAATGACGTCACGATCCGAGAAATCGCAAAATTCCAAGAAATGACGTCACGTTCCGAGAAATCGCAAAAATTCTAAGAAATGACGTCACGTTCCGAGAAACCGCGAAATTCCAAGAAGTGACGTCACATTCCGAGAAAAATATTCCGTGCCACCTCCTCGGTTGTCATGTTCTCCTGATACAAAATCTGGATTTTCGTAGAAAAATTTGGCTGAGATTCAAAAATTCCGCGTCCGTGAAATTCCAAGAAATGACGTCATGTTCCGAGAAATCGCGAAATTCTAAGAAATGACGTCATGTTCCGAGAAATCGTAAATTCCAAGAAGTCACGTCAGATTCCGAGAAAAAAATTCCGTGCCACCTCCTCGGTTGTCATGTTCTCCTGATACAAAATTTCGAATCTTATCGGGAACTTTTGAAGGAATATCGCGAAATCTCGATTTTGTAATTAGAGAACATGACGTGTAAAGAGGTGGTGCAAATTTTCCACGCTATCGAATTCTCGGAATTTGTCATTTTTTAGAATTTTTCAACAGATTTCGTTACTATCTTAATTTTTACGCGTTTTTTACTAGTTTTTTCGGATCTTTTTTGTAATTTGTGCAGGATATTGTTTATTATTATCTTAGATAAGATAGGAGAGGGAATAAATGATAAAGCATTGTAATACTGTTTTAATTAATCTGATTTATTATGATCTCTGTAAAATACATTGTAGAAAATAATTTTACAATAAATAATCTGATTTTGTAATGTGTGTGTAATTTCTTCTGGAGATTTCCGATGATGGGAGTTGTCACGTTGTTCTTTTCCAGGTTCAGACGAGTTCTGTAACAATATTTATTTTTATATTCAATATTACCCGTTCAAGTGTGTGATAAAATTTATAATCGTAAATCAATAGTTGCAACTATTACTACGAATTTCAGAATGTTACTGCGCAAACGTTTAAAGTACTAAATTACTCCCGAAAAGTATCTTTTGCGATTTGAAAATTATGTTATTAGAAAATTATATGTGAACGTATGCAACGCTTATAAAAGTGTGCATATTTCAATCAAACAGTTTATTGGATAACACGATAATACAACTTAACGTACTCTATACGCTGATTAATAGCATTGTACAACCGTGCTATACTTACCTTATCTTTATTTTAAAATTATTAAATGTTCAACAAATTGGAGTTAAAAGATTATCACTTTTAGAAGTTTTATTCAAAATTAATTGAACCATAAAATTGATCCATAGTTGAAAGGTAGATACAACTTCGAATTATAGAAATAACAGTTATAAAAGTTCTCAAATTAATTTACGAATATTTTATCATACCACTTTATTTTTTTTTTAATTACTGCTTTACTTTTTTACACATTGCGGCTTAATAAATGTATACGTACATATACATACGGTTAAGCATTAGTAACTTATAGTGACATACAATAATTATACAATTTATCTCTTTGCAATATACAAAATCATTTTTAAATTTCCCGCATATCTAAAACGGTTTAATAACGTTAATAGCGCCATCTCTGCAAAAGGTGTCCAAACTGGTGACAAACATTTACCGACAAGTAAACAAAAGTGGTAACTGACTTTGATGAGGGCTGCCATCTACCAAAGAAACCCGCAAACAACTCGCACATATTTACCAACAAATAGAAAGAGACAGAGAAAGAAAGACATAGCTGCTCCACCTGCGCGGTAAACAATCGAACTACTTCGTTAACAGTTTGAACCGTTCTTTAATAGATGGAGCCACAAACTAAAGTACTTAATTTATGCGCGAAAATTTAAAATCACTTTCTTCGTTTACCTTTTTACTCAATTCTTATTTCTCCGAAGTTTCACTTGCTTTTGATACAATATGATTAATCTCTAGTTACGGAGATCTTTACCTTTAATTTGAGCAGCCAATCATCTAAATAGCTTGTCATTAAATAAAGAAATTTTAATATTTTTACTGGGTTTTAAGTGACAGGCAAACGAAAATTAGTTCCACCCGTTCACCGCTATGTGGTGATAGTGTTTCAGTGCCTATAAATCGAATAAATGTCCACTTTTCAATAAAACGTGTTTGCATTATAAAAGCTATGCTTAATCCAGCTTCCATGGTTGATAAAGTTATCAAAAGATTTTTATTTCGTCACCGTTTGTGCTCAACGAAGTGCCACTAAATTATTTATGTTTCTATGATTTTTAAACATTTCGTAACTATTTTCAATGCTTAATGTAAGATTTTTTAATATTTCATTAAACGTCTAATAGCAAATGAAAAATATTCTACGAAACTTATTCCTTTATTCATTAAAACCTAATCGAATATTGATTGAAATTAATTATAACATATAACTTACTTTGCCTCCTAACTTTTAACTAATAATTGTTAATTTAATCCTTTAAAAATTATTTCATTAACATTCTGGTTCATACATTATTTGTTATTTAACAAATATGCATAAATTAATAGTTTGCAATGAATCTGTAAATCTTTGCACGAATTTCGCTTGCGTGATTTCGTTTCGTAACCGTCATGAATGGTTTATTAAATAATTGCAAGCATGAAGAACAATTCTACGATATATCGTTTCAGCGATAAACAAATTGTTATGGACTATTTATTATAAAAATAAGTTTATTACAAATTTAAACTTCTATTATATAATTAATCGTATTATTATTACTTGTGGCTCCGTATCTTGGGGTAAGGCAATTTATAATTAAAGAAAAAATAAATAAACCGAAGTTAAATGATAATCATTTATTCGTTTAACGATAAAAATGGAATTTTCAATTATCGCTCATGCATTTTTCAGCCAAAAAATTTATTGATTAACAAGACAACGTAACTTCAAGTTCTTTATATAACAAACCATTGATAAAATTGAATAATTATGTTACGATACTTACCTTTAATTAGAGTTTATTAAATGTCCATTGGATTCTAAGTTTCATTAAAAATTAACTGATTCTTGCGCAGTACTTAGCTTGGTACGCTTTTCCACTGATTAATTAATGGAAAACCAACACCAATTACCAGGTCTCACCACGAGGAGGTGACTGCGCTTCGAGACCCACCCACCCTGCCCCCCAACCCAGCACCCCCTTCCCCTGTACTTTTACCCCAGCGCCTAAGAACCGAATACCCAAAAAAACCCATCACCCTTATACTATTACCGTGATCCCCGGAACGCGCACCCACAAAACCCCTCACCCTTATAATATTACCCTTGATTCCCGGAACCCGATACCGACAAAACCGGTTACCCTCAAACGTGATCTTAACCTCTACACCCATAGAACCCCACGCGTGCCTGCTTACCGAATTTTTTAACCCCGCCACCCTCACGGCCCATACCCGTTGCCCTAACCAAAAAAGCCCGAGTCCAGCCTGGCTATAACCTTTCAACGAAACAAGCTCCGCGTCAACGGAGGGCCCTGAGTGTATATACGCGCTAGAAACAGACTGGCCCCCGGACTGAATGTACGAAAATGTACAGAATTGAACCACTAAACCAAACTCCGCATAAACGGAGGGTTTGCGCCCACCCCCCACCCTACCGTATCCCCCCACCACCCTACGGCCCCTTAACCCACCCCCGGACTCCGATAGCAAATAAAAAAGCAAACAAATAAACCCCAATTCAACGTGGCTATAACGCTAAAACGCACTCAAGCTCCGCGTGAACGGAGGACCCTGACATGCTGGAAGGATCACGCCTCTGCACGACGGCCCCCGGCGGTGGGGTCGCATCACGGCCACATTGATTATCTAATAGAAAGTACTATAAGTACTATAAGACTACTCTACTAAACCAAACTCCGTGTGAACGGATGGTTTGAATCCACTCCGGGTGAACGGAGGGTTTGAACCCATACCCCGTTGTCCGAGACCCAAATACCCACAAAGCCCCCACCCTTATATTATTATCGCCTGATCCCCGGAACCTACACGCACAAAACCGCGTACCCTTAAACGTGATCCTAACCTCTACACCCTTCGATTCTAAACCCATAAACCCCTTAAACGCGATGCATCCTCGTCTCATACCCCTAGCAAAAAACGCCCCAAGTTCGACTCCCACAACCCAGACCGATTGGTTGGCGTCCTGTATTCCTACACCGATTATCTCTATACCATTGCCCTACTAATACGCCTTGACTCTATACCCATAGAACCCCACGCGCGCCTGCTCACCGAATTCCCTAAACCCACCACTCCCACAACTCACACGCGCGTTAACCTAACCAAAAAAGCCCGAGTCCAGCCTGGCTATAACCTTTCAACGAAACAAGCTCCGCGTGAACGGAGGGCCCTGAGTGTATATACGCGCTAGAGACAGACTGGCCCCCGGACTGAATGTACCAAAATGTACAGGATTAAACTACTAAACCAAACTCCGCTTAAACGGAGGGTTTGCTCCCACCCCCCTCCCCCATATACCGTATACTCCCAACCCTACGATCGCGAAACCCACCCGCGGAATACGCTAGCAAATAAAAAAGCACCCGAATGCAACGTGGCTGTGACCTTTCAACAAACAAGCTCCGCGTGAACGGAGGGCCCTGAGAGTATATACGCGCCACGGCCACGCTGACTGCTGGGCAAAAGGTACCAAATTTAAAGGTACTTACAGACTACTACTTTACTAGACCAAACTCCGCGTGAACGGAGGGTTTGGATCCATCCCTTAAACCGCGTACCGCGAACGTTACGACCGCGTACCGCCAACGTTAAGATCGCGTACCCCAACGTTACGACCGCGTACCCCCAACGTCACGACCGCGAAACCCACCCCCGGTACCCCTAACAAATAAAAAAGGACTCGAATGCAACGTGGCTGTGACCTTTCAACAAACAAGCTCCGCGTGAACGGAGGGCCCTGAGAGTATATACGCGCCACGGCCACGCTGACTACTGGACAAAAGGTACCAAATTTAAAGGTACTAGCAAACTACTACTTTACTAAACCAAACTCCGCCTAAACGGAGGGTTTCAATCTAGATACTCCCTACCCTTTAACCCCCTATTCTAAACTCTCTAATTTGTAAACCCCTAAACCCTTCCCTCGTAGATCCTACTTTCCCTAAGTCCTAAATTGGTAGAACCTATATACTGACTATTTTCGAAACTCTCTGAAAAACGAAAGAAAACCGTTGGCAAAACCTACAATTCTAAATCGCGGTACTAATTTCCGAGATCATCTGGCAGGCCTCTTTATGACATCTTCAGCCAGCGAAACATCTATGGAAAACCCAAACGAATACGAAATAGAAAATGCAATACGTAAAATATATGAAATATTAAAACTAATTTATAGGTTGTAGCATTTAAATATTATTTACTTTGTTCGATTCTATTTTTTTTAACATAATTCGTCAAATTATAAATTTTTCTAAACTACACGTTCACTTAGAAATGTTTGAATGTTCCCTATGTTCGTTAAAAAAAAGCTTCCGAAAAACTAAACAACTCTGATTAACAGATCTTGCGAAGTACCCAAAGGAGTACTTATACTAATTATTCATTTAAAAAATTTTTTAATTAAAACGTTGAAATAAAAAAATTGATGATTACTTGTAAATTAAGAATTTTAATGTTGGAATTGAAATTAATGTATTTTGTTCCAATAGTATTATAATACTTTGGATGTTAACAAAGAACATCAAAGAATATCAAACCCATTGCTTTTTCCAAAATAAAGTGACAATTTAAAGAAAAGAAAAAAAAAAAAAAAGGAAAAAAAATCGGGAACATACCCGAGAGCCTCTAATGATGCTAGACAATAATTTAATAAGTTTGAAATATTAGATAAAGTAAAATATTTATATCAGAAAACTTGAGAGGCTGTATTAAGTTGCAACAGCAATTAAATAAGCTTTAAGTTTTAGTTAAAAGTTGAATATTCGTAATTATGATTTAAATATTAAATGAAACGTCTAATGTGTTCTCGAAAGTGAAAGTGAAAACGATAAAGAAAGACTTACCGTCCGTATTAAATAATAAATGACCCAAATGATCAAGAAGTACAAAGTAATATTTTAATTAATTAAAAATTCGGAATTTGATGAACTATTTGTGCAAAATAATATTATGTTTTATTTGGGAACGACATTTGTGTTAGTACTTCTCGATTTTAGACAATAGTGTACAATATATAAAGAACACATAGCGAGCATAGTGACGAAGTAAAATAAAAAATGGTAGGTCATCGCAGAACAGAATGCCTATTCTAATATGGACCACCATTACGTTGCAGCCCTCTTCGTGACAATATGTCGGGCCTCTTCGAAGATACAGCTGTAGATTTGCTTCTTCTTCGGCAAACAGATGAGAATGAATTCGACAAAACATTTGCAGCAACTCGATATTAAACCATAGATGTTTATGCATTAATGGGAAATTCAAATAAATGTAGAAGCACGAAATACTCTCAATGTGCAAGATATAAATTTTTATTTAAGCTCGATTCCTTTAATTGTACTAATAAAAATATTAATTTGCATAAACATCCACAATTTCTTTATGAATGTTCGACTATTCCCTACGTGCGTTAAAAAAAAAAAGCTTCCGGACTAAACAACTTCGAACGAACAACAGATCAAATAAAGAATCCAAAGAAGCACTAATTAATGAATTTTAAATTTATAGATATTATTCCTAAATTCAAGACTATAATATCTGAATGAAAATTTTCGAACTAAATTAAATCTCCTGAATTGCTTACTTGTAAATTTATATAAAAGATATGTATTTAAATTGAAGATTCAAACATTTACTTAATTTTGAGTTGATAAAGAACAATATTTTGAATTTAAAATGGAGTTTGTATCATGAATAATTTGCTAACCTATTACATGTAGCGGCTGCCGCTCAAGCATCCGAAGTTTGACACCGAGGAATAACGAATATGCACGAAAAAAATATTGCAATTCGACGCCGAACGACGAAATTGAAATACCGAGTTCAAAAAATTGATATGTATAAAAATGGATGCTAAAACGGCCAGTACTACACATAATAATTGAACACAAAAATATGACTAACCTTGCGTCTTCATGTGTGCTATGAATCCCAGCTAAAAATGTAATTAATAACAAAGCTAACGGTCTAACACTTTTTTCAGAGAAAAGGATAATAAAACACAAGGAAGGGTTTTGTTTGTTTTATTCACTTTATTTATTTCACTCATTTTATTTATTTTATTATTAGGATGAAGAAATGGAAAGGGAAAGGGCAAATATTCAGAGCTAGGTAAAATTTGGAGAAGAGAATATTTCGAAATCGGACTTTAATATTTTCAATATTAGTATGACACTATTGTTACATGTTGCTTCAAAATTTCATGAAATCGAATTAACTATTATATTATAATGTACTTATATATTAATATAATTATAATATTAATATATGCATATTAACTAATTCATATATGACGCTTATACTTTATTATAACATTTTAATATAGAGTAGACTGCATTCTATTCACTACATGAAATATTTTTCCAAGCTCTGAATGAACATATTAAAAAAACCCTCGAGTGGTAGCATTATCGAAGCGACAATTCTAAGAATCGAAAACAATGAACAAGTGTTCAACAGCTGTCGCTTCGATGCCACCTGCCAGCTCGTCGCGAAATGCTTTCTTGTTTACATTACGTAAGCAAGTCCGAATGTCCTTCGAAAGTTTTTGTGTATAACAGATTGAAGCTTTATTACGAGATAATATGAAATTCTAATGCAAATGATAATACCGAATACAATGAAGTTGTGTAAAATTATTAAATCATATGAAACAGAAATGGATGCAAATTTTTAAATTTATACAAACGCGAGACACAAGAAAGCCCTGACAAATAATATATTAATGTACACGAGTAATAAAATACTCGTGGTCACTATGCTCGCAATAATAAGCAAAAATACAACCGATTCCTATGTCGTTTTGGACCATTCGTCCTACGACATGATTGGGAACCGGAGGAATAATGAAATATGTGACTCACCGTATGGCGATTAGCATCACGCGTCTTCTATGATCCCCATATAGCCTGCACCGGGTAGATCATCAGTAGCATCAGTAGTATCCAGGATGCAGTCCTATATACAGGAACCACCACTCGTTAATAAAAAAAATAAGATAAAAGTCTAACACTTCCGGTCGCGAAATACTGTGGGCGAATTAAATTTGTATCGAATCGGTGATATAAAAGCAATTAAAAATAAACACCTAACACTCTCGATCGTTAATGGTAGCGAACGGGTTAAATTACGCGAAATCACGAAGCTATAACCCGTAAAAACGCGTTTATGGTTGGCGATTATGCGAGACACGTTTCGTTCGACCTGTCAAACGTCCGTACGCGATGGCGTCCCACGCTGGAAAGGGTCACCTCAACCGGCGTCACGGACCAGCAGCCGGCCGCGGCTGCGCAGAACGGCTCAGCGCGAATTTGAAATAAGTAAAGGTACGGTATAGTCTCTAATGTAAAATAACGATTAATAAAAATTAATTGAACGATGACGCGTATGGAATATTATATTCATTTCCTATAAATTATCTATATTTTTCCTATCTAGAAGAGTGTGTTCATAAATACTTTTATAACTGTTATTTCTATAATTCGAAGTTGTAGCAATCTTTTGATTATTTAAAAATATGCAAATAAAATTATGCATATGCTATGTATATCTAAAAATAATTCATTTTCGAAAATTGAATTTTTCTTTTTTTAAGGAAAAAATGATCATCTTTCATGCAAAACCTCTGTTGGTCGAATTTTTATATCTTAAACCTCTTACTGAAAAACAATCAAGTCGAAACTTCTATAATCCGAAGTAAGAGTTTTAGTTCATTAATCAAGTGATTAATTCAGTAATCTTTGAGAAATTTCTCCCATGGAAAAGAAAAAAAAGAGGAAAATGGAAGAAAAGAAAGTCGAAGTTTGAACCTTAGATCTCAACGCTTCAAGAGCGAGAGAGAAAGACTTTTATTTGTTTTCTCTCTCGATTTTCCGAAGTCGTCCGAAACGCTAAGTTCACGCACACGCGTCTCCTACTGCAATGTGCGGAGTGGAAGGGGGTGTTCTCGAGAACTACCGTCCTCAACCTGGCATCTCAGATTGTACTTGCGTAGAGATACAAGTTTAGTATAATCTGTGGCGCTCTCTTCCAAAAAATTATATGAAAGAGAAATTGTACATAACCTATAATGTTCAACAACATTTGAATGCACGTGTGCATTTTCTCGAAATTATATTTAAAAAAATACTTCGATGAGTTTCGTTATTATTTTTTATAAAACGTAGCTCAGTTTAAATACAAAATGCAGCACGACGATGTGAGTATTTACGAATTATTTATTTTAATTATTCCAATTTTATTAAAGTTTAAATTGTTTTAGGTCGTGTGGAGTGTTATTAATAAATCTTTCTGTTCATTTAAAGTAAAGTATGTATTATTTAAAAGTATGATCAGCAGTTTTGTAATATTGCAATCTTATTTTACATTTTAATTTTACAGCACCAAAACACAGAAGTTCTGTCGCAATGAATATAATCTTACAGGTTTATGTAGTCGAGCATCCTGTCCTCTTGCCAACAGTCAGTATGCAACAATTAGGGAAGAAAATGGAATTATTTTTTTGTATATGAGAACAGCAGAAAGGTGGAAAATCAACTATGATGATAATTTTTTAATAATAATCAGATGTCATTTTAACATATATTTACTATTTTTTATAGAGTACATTTTCCAAAAAATGCATGGGAAAAAGTGAAGTTATCTAGAAATTTTGAAAAAGCAATACAGCAAATCAATGAAAATTTGTTATATTGGCCTGGTTTTATTAAAGCAAAATGTAAGCAGAGGTTTGTAAAAGTTACACAGTATCTCATACGTATGAGAAAATTAAGGTTAAGAAGACAAAAACAAATTGTACCAATTCAAAGAAAAATCGAGAGGAGGGAAAGGCGTAGGGAAGAGAAAGCTCTTGTAGCTGCTAAATTAGAAAATGCAATAGAAAAACAACTTATGGAAAGATTAAAGCAAGGGATGGTATGTGTTTTTATTACAGTTATATTTATAATCTTTAATACTAATTTAAAATTAAGTAATAATATTAATTAATACAATAATTTTATTATTTAATGAATAAAGGAATTTTCTAGAAATAAATATTAAAGTATTTTCTTTAATAAGTATTAAGATATTGTCTTTTTTTTCTTTTTAGTATAATGACGTTTACAATTTTCCACAAAAAGTGTTTGATAAAGCTATAGAGGCTGTTGAAGTTGAGGACGAAGGTGAAGCTGAAAGTGAAGAAGAAAGAGAACAAGAAATTGATAAAGAAGTAGAATTGGAGTTAGAAGCAGATGAAAAAGAAAGAGAAATAAATGAACCGCATTTTATAGAAGCAGATACTGATGAGGAAGACGAAGACGATAATTTTGACATTGAAGAAGCGTCTATGGTAACTTGTGGCTCATTTTAATACATTTTACATTTTATACATTTTGTATTATTACATTATATATATATTAATGTGTTTATTTTAACAGGATGAGGATAGTGACTCGGGGCAAAAAGAGGAGGTCGTATTATCTGATGATTTTGAATCTGAAATGAGTGATATAGAGGTAAAAAATATAGTAGTTTTATTGATTTTGATTTATATTATTAAAAATTACTGTTATTATAGGATATGGTACCTATAACGAATAAAAAAGCGAAGAAACCATTTAAGAAAGGTAAATCACAAAAGAAAGTTCGTCCAAAAGTGGAGATTGAGTACGAAATGGAGAGTGAACCACGTGAGAAAGAACGGGCATGACGAGTTTTTAATTAGGAATTATGTAATTATGTTTATAATAAAGTTTAAGATTATTTTATAATTTTTAAAATATTATTTTTATGCTATCAAAACCTACCCTCTTGTACTGACTTATAATTTTTGTATGCAACTGAAGATCTATTTTTTTATGGCGAATGAAAGGATTTAAAGTTGGCGCTAGTTTCAAGTTCTCCAGAAACTTATATACAGATCATAGATGGCATTCCTTCAAACAGAATTTCTGACACTAGCAGACGACACGTTTGTACACAAGGAACAAGGTAAATTCTTTCGATTTTCTGCATGAAGATCATAAATGAACATGAATGAACTAATCGCTGTTGAAAGAACATCAAGTTCTATGAATCATGATTGATTTGAAAGCGTGACACACTATGGAAATGCCAACACGCAAATATAGTATTGAAAAATCATTTAGTTGCTTGTACGTTGTGTTTATCTTTTATATACTGACTTAAATATATGCTTATCTCTCTAAATAAGAATTCACAATACTCAAATAAAACCATAATTTTTTATCACAGATTTAATAGTGTAACTGCTAAACGCATTTTTGTGTAGAAATAATTACTCGAGTGAAGTAACTTTTTCCATACCTTACCGTAAGTAAAAAAAAAGAAGAAACAGAGAAAAGAAAAGAAGAAAAATGTTTACTAATGGCTTATTGATGAATTAATAGTTTTCAAATCAAACTGTTCATTGCGGTAAATAAAATTCATCTACTTTATCACAGATTCTGTGTTGAGGTATTGTGTTTCATAATAAATCGCTTCCAGGCAAATGTCACGAACTTCGCGTTACCCGTGACAGTACTTTTTGTTTGCTATAAATAGAAAAAGTAGGTTATCTACAAAATCAATTCTAAAATAGAGCAATTGGCTAAATATGTTTGATATATTTTATACAAAATTATAAGAAAACGACTTATCGTTTTCCGTGTTTTATTATTTTACAAAATCTTCTATAGTTCGTGTAGAATCACTCACTGTGACATTTGTTTTAATTAACTAATAAAAAGTGAAATAAGTACATAAATGACATAATAACAAATAAAGTATATTGTGATTAATGTGTAATTGTATTTGATACATGCATAATATTTTTATTGTAGTTATTAAATATAATAAATGATTCATTGAAGTGTCAAATTTATCATTATGATAATAATTATATGTGCGTAATACGATAATATAAGTGAATATGTTTAAAATATTAATTAAATTGTTTTTAATCTATGGTTTATTTTATATTGACATGGAACTTATTTTTTATTACAGGTATATAATGAAATTTAGAAAAGTTTCTGAAAGTTATTATAAAGATTAAACAAAGGCATGATCTTAATGCAGGTTTATTTTGGCTGTATGTCTTCTTAAGAGCTCCTTTTGTTTTGTGCATAAATGCCAAAATATTAGTTAATTTCACTATGGAGCTAAATAATATAGGAAATAACAAAAGCTTCATATACATGGCAATATCGTTTAAAAAATTATGTTTGGCAACAGTATCTTTACCTCTTGTCACACTTTTAGTCTGTTTTATTACAGCATATATCTTCCAACAAGACGACATTCATGAAACACACTGCAGGGTATGAAACTCGTATACTTATCATCTTTGAAGTTATAAATATATTAATTTTAGGTTTATTTATTATAGGTTTATAATGTACTTCCATCAATCTCAGCCATTACTGGCATATCCCCTCAAAGATATTTGTGGCGCATAAGCATAGCACTACACATAGGTCCACGTCTAATTATTGCTAGTGTATATCATTCATATTACTATAAAATACTCAAAGCAATTGAAGATGTACCTTTAAAAATTATGGGATGTAGACTTTTAAATTTATGTTATTGGTTAAGTATTGCAGAAGTAGCAGCTCTAAGTGGAGTTACATACATTTCTAACAGAGAAAACTATTGTAAGTAAAAGTAATAAAAATACTATAGATTAATTATTAATTTTGCATACTGTTTTATACATTAAAAAATCAGTTTTACACTATAAAGTTTATTATTGAAACTTGAATGAATTATATTATTTTCAGCGGTACACGAAAAAATTTTTATAGTCTTTATGATTAGTTCTCTGACATATATGCTGACACAAGTAAGATTGGGTCGTCTTGTAACACCAAATGCACGAAGTCTTCAGTACAAACAGGCACTTTTTGTAACAAGTCTTGTTAGTACTGTTGGGCTTATCATTTTCTTCCTAAAACACAGGTTACTGTGTCATGATCTGGGTAAGAAAATTTATATATTATAATAATATTTAATAATTAGAGGGTATTAACATTGTATATAAAACTGAGGTGTATTTATAAAATTTTTATTTCTTTTAAAATAAATATGCATCAAAGAACAAGTTATAGTTATGATTAATATATACAAGTTTAATTGTGATATATATTTAAAGTTGCACTTTGTGAAATTTACTACAATCTTTTTCCTAACAGCATTTAGTTGGTTTTCCTTATGCGAGTATGTGATTGCCTCTGCAAATATGGGTTTTCATGTAACCGTAATTCTAGACTTTCCCAAGGAGCAGCTGATTGTTGGGAATGGTTTACCTACCTTAAAGGTGGATTAATTTCTAATATTTTATACTTACTATTACCTTATTATTGTCATCAAAGTGCCTACTGCCACTGTCTGGAAGTGCTATTGCCAAAAGTGAAAAAGTATGTAATATATTACATATAGTAGCTTAATATCCATTAACAAATATTGGTGAACATTTTTTATTAAAACTGATATATACTAAAAAGAAAAGATCAAAAGTTCAATGAAATCAAATAATTAGAAATTTGTTTATTTTTTTTTAGTAAATAGAATCAATTGCAAAATTTACATTGCACTTTTCGTACTATTAATTTATTTTTACAAAACTTGACTAATTCTAGGTTTACTTTTAAAGAAATTTAATGTTACGTATTTATTTCGAAAAATATTTACGTTTTTAGTAGATTTTTTTAAGTAATCAATTTTTTTTTCATTTTAAAATATTTCTTATATATTTAGTGGATACACGGTTTGATAGGTGTCATCTGGATTAAGTAACATCAATGAAATAATACTCATTTTATTTGACTCGTCGTTATAAATAAGTATGTAGTTTTTAGCTTAGCATTTTTTCTTAACTGCTGATAATTTTTATTATAAGTACACTTTTTGATCGTTTCCATATATGAAGGTACAACTGAAGGTAAAAACCAAAAGGGAAAAAAATAAAAAACAATCTAGCGCTTCCAAAGTACGGCACTGGTATCTTCCCAGGCAATGAGAAAGAATCTTTAATGGCCTTTTAGGTAGTGAGAACTTGTAGTGATACCAGACAAATATGTATCCTACATACAAACAATATTAAACACTATAAAAGTTCGAAGTAATGAAATTTCATATTTAATTTCTATGTATGTACAGTCGATTCGAAGGAAGAACTATTAGTAGCACGAAGTGAAGAATCGTGGCATGCGCTGACTTATTGTAAATTTTAAATCTGCTTCCCTAGAAGTTCTTTACGAAGTGAGAATTCTAGTCGATAATTAATTCTAGTCGTTTTATGCTTCCTTTTTTTGATCTGTTTTAAAACATCATCATTATCACATTATTTATTTGTTTTTGATGCATTGTTAGCATGTAGGATGCATTTACATTAACATGTCTTTCATCTTTAATGGAGGTACGTTCATGAAATGAGTGTACGCAATCTTAATTTAAAATACAGTAGAAAGATTGTTCATTATTGTATAGCTGTAATACCATCAGTATAATTTAACGCGTTTAAGTAATATACGAATTGTAAGTTATATAAATACAAAAGAAAAAAGATAATACAACCAAAAAAGTAATAAGTTTTTCGATAATTACATAATATAGATTATAGCAATATATATATTATGTTACAAACGTAGAGATTAATATGTTTATATAATGTAGTATATGATCTTTAAGTGCAACATTGATTGACATTTAAAAAATTGCAATGAAAATAGACAAGGATATACAAACAGAAAGTGAAATCGATGATTATCTTATACGATATATTCCCGACCAAAGCATGAATATTACGTCCAAAAATTACGGAGCAAATTAACGAAGTTAATTCGAATAACTGTTTGTACCAAATTTTATAACCGAGAGCCTCATCTTCCTTTTCAAGATATTCGCGTTAATATTTCACAGAAAACATTAAATAACAAAACACTGAAAAATGTTTGTGATAAAATCAGATTATTATATGTATTAGTTACTGAAATCAGTTTTGTAAATTCCTAGCATGAATTCCAATACGTTTAGTACTACGAGGACGTTGGATGAATAAAATCCTTACCGCGTTCTCCACAGACTTTATTTTAAACGCAGAGGTTAAGAAATATATTTACATAATATATTTTCGTACAACAGTCTTTTTTCTTATAATTTTTTTTTTTTAATGTTTTGTTAACACATCGGCCGTTGATGTATTTCTGTATACGTTTACAATAAACGATTGCACAATAACCTCTTTCATTTAAAATGTACGAAATTATCGTTAAACTATAGGGAATTCAGTTACCAAGTGTTCAGAGGTTCATAAAAGATGTAAGTCGCGTACAATCACTCGAGCAACACATATCTTGATGGTTCCCGTTGTAATACAAAAGCAAGCGTTTGTACTCCTTTGTAATTGCCATATATGTAGAAATACTTGCGAGTTGTTATGAATTAATTTTATTGATACTATACGTTAAAATCCGTGCCAAGTGATGTATTAAAGATACTATACATGTATCTATTACATTGACATTCTATCATTAACAACTGGTAGCTTTACATCAAGCTACAGAATATCTTTAATGAATCACTTCTTTCTAATACTAACTGTTAGATTATTTTAACCACTTTTATGGTGACATCGTTTATGATTTTATTGTAACGAAATATTTCAACATCAAACCAGTTTATCTGTAGCTATTTGCTAACTAATGCACATAGATGATAGATACATTATGCATATATTTATCACACTGTCTTTATGAGACAGTTGCAATTTAATTTATTACGTTATACAAAATGTTTAAAAAGAGATGTAACAGTCTTTAATATTTCGTTTGGGAGATTATGTATGAACTGTTTTATGTGTGTAGGTTTTATTTTCAGCATATCGTAATAAACTCACAGTATGTTTAACAAAAATTAAGTATTATTAATATAATGTTTGGAATACATAATTTATTAAATTATTTCTCTAATTTTTGTATTCAAATTTATAAGTAATATTTTATATATTGTTATAACAAAAGTTATTTTATTATGATTTCGATAAAAGTTTTACGATAATTATAAATATAACATAAATAATAATTAGAAGGTAATAAAGCAACATTAAAGATTGCAATAATCTTAATTTTTATAATATTGACGTGCATATATTATTGAAATATACATTTGCAAATGAAGATTTTTTCACATATACAATGACAGTAAGAAATCTGGAGTAATGAAAATAAAAATATGTAATTTAATCTTTGACACTTTTTAACCAAAATAAAATTATAATTACTTCATTTTATATCTTCGTAATATTGAAGTACTAACAAATTTTTTCTAAAATCATAAAATTACTTGCATGACTTTATTAAACTCAGATTTCTTCGTCCTAAGCATTATTGCCATTGTTGTGAATAAAAGATTATTATGGAAAAACATTGTAAAGACCTACATTCATACAATATGTTTCGCTCAAGATAATCTCCCGAACAGTTCTTTGTATTATTCAAAATTAAAACATAACTTGTGTAGTATTATGTCTAGAGTTGTTCAGCTCAGTATTTAATTTTATAGGAAGCTTGTACATAATTATTAGTTCAAGTTGCTTGAATTTAATTAACCTCAAGCTTGTACTTGTACGTATCTGTCACTTGATTTGAAGTAATCTAACTTTAAGTAGAGGATACTTAAAATAACGTTGAAGGCGGTGGTCTGTTGGAACTTCTATAATAAGTTCACACCGTTCAAAATGTTCAAGTCGAAGAGCGATTGAAATATTAAAGATTATTAATATGCTTGTTCTTTTAATTTTACATTGAACAATCATTTTTCTACGAATTAAGAATTCTTTTTGATGAAATTTGAATATTGGATTTGAAGAAATCTGAAAATCGCAGTGGGGTTATGTAAACGGTGAATTTATACCGTTAAAGAAATGTTTGACTACTTGAATTCAAGCAACTTAATTAATCTAACGAGGCGTCACCATTATATAAACGCGTTTGATTTTTAACGAGTCGATTGCTCGCGTTCAAGGGAGAAATAAATCTAACATGGTTTATGTAAAGCAGTATCGGTGTGGTCGGTGCCAGATACATCGATGAGGTGCAACTTGAAGCAACCTTGACATGTGTCAGAATCTTTATTTAATTGATGTCGGCCACTTGGCACGATGACACTCTCATGAATTAGGCTGAACGTTCCCTTGCGCCGTTCGAACAACAGGTTTATTATGTAAAGTAGTTCAAAGTAGGTTCTGGAGCAGAGTGATACCACTATTGTAATTATATAACGATTATACATGGTGTCTGTAGCATGTGAGAAGTAGCACGAGTACATACAAGATTCTACACAATAAAATAAAGAAAAAAGGTTCACATTCGATCTTGTTATCAAGTTGCAGCGTGTTTTATGTTGGAATAATTCTTTGGAAAGGTGTAGAATGTAATCAATGGATTGTAAATTTATTTATTCTAATTCTGTGCTTAAGCACTTCTCTTTTTCGTACCTAACCTATATGCGCGAGTCATTCGAGCACCAGCTGTCAGATTGTTGAAAATACTAGCAACGTGTGTGAAAATTGGAAGTTTCTGTAGTTAAGAAATGTCAGATGTGCGCTAAATAACGTACGAGTTTGCGTAGTATGATATTATTAAAGCAATAGTGTTGAAGTAAAACATGTTCGTGGTAAAACATCCTCAGACTTGCTGTTCAGATGCAAGAGTCATTTTGAGCACCTCTTACGAAGACAAAGCAAATACACGTGTCATGAAAGAAACTCGTTGCAGCTTAAAATCAAGGTTAATTAGGCCATATATTTATATGAAGCTTTTTTCATTGTTTTCACGTGTAGAATCTATTGTCGAAGTAGTTCCCACATGATACAGGATACTTTGTACATTTCATCGTATTAATGATATTAAAATCGTCACTCTTACGCTTTTCTTCTCACGCACGTGTGCATACGGTGAATATCGTTACGTATGCACGCACGAACGAACGTAAATAGTTGAGAACATAGCAGGGAAACACTTTTTATCGCAATTAATGCTGGGATTAGAATAATGAATCGATAATTAAAGGGGGTATTCTAGTCTGGAGGGTTCAGAAATTTTACTTGAATTTTTTTTATTCTGCTTAATTCATCCATTATTTATTTTAACGTTGCACATCCAACGGTAAATTGTGGATGTTTATGCAAGAATGTGCAAAATGTTTGAATTAAAGTTGTAACATTTACACAGTGAAAGACATTTCTGTTTAAGTATTATCGTTTTAATTGGGTTTAGGAAAAATATGAATTTGCATAAACATATCCACAATTCAGTTATAAGTAACTACGTTGGTTTATAGTGATACTAATTTAAAATTTTGTATCTTCTTTTAGATGTTAATCTTTTAAAATATTTTTAACACTAGAATTATAGATCGATTCGTAGTTGTTCATATATAATTTTGTCATGATGCATTTTTGAAAACTTACTATGATTTCGTATGAAAAGCATAAATTATGATTTGGTTTTCTTGCATTATGTATATTTCTCACACAGTTCTTAATTTATAGATATGATAAATATTTCTTAATCGTGGGTAGTTCTAGTGTTAAATATTAATTATTGTTCACACTGGAGTTCAGACAAATGCTACCATTTTTAGATTCCCGCTATTTTGCCAAATATTATTTTATGTTATTCATTCTGATTTAAACAACTATTTTCACATAAATTAAAAAAAAAACATAATTAAGTCAATTAATTTATGTGACAAAGAGAAGCTTGATCAATGTCTTCGTTTATTCAAAGATTTCAAGACGTCCTGTGCAAAAGCAGAATTCTTTAACTAGCATTTAATAATTTCCTTTTTGCATGTGCCAAAAATCAACTCGAAAACGACTGTCTGAACTAGAATACTCTCTTGAGATTACGATCAAAGTTACGGAGTGGTGAAACATTTTGGAAATATACACGTCTTAATCTTTTAATAATGCCTTCAAATCGCTGCATGCATGCACGCACATCAGTAGTTTCGGGAAGCGCTTTTTTTCATAACCTAAAATCGCGTGATCTGAAGATCGAACATCTCGAGGTCGTGCAACGAAGTTAGTTGCGCAGTTTTTGTTACGAAGCCATGTTCACACTTTTTAAGCGAGCAAAATGCAGAGGGCTAACAGATGAGACTCGAGTAAAATTATTAGTAACTTAAATATTTGCTTTGTTGCCATGTTTTCTAGGGTAAGAAGGTTTAGTTGTCAACCGGTATCTTATGCATAGTTATTTATAAGTAAATAGTTCTTTTTCCGTTAGATTTCGTAGAAGTATCTAGGAAATCGGAAGCTTTGAACGTAGATATAATTGAACAGTTTAATTAGTAATAAAGTAATGAGGGTTACGAAGAACATGTCGATTTCACAGAAGATTTCGATTTTGAGAAGTTTAAAATTTGCCGGAAGCTACAAAAGTGTTTTGACTTGAGAAAAAAGTTTTTAAAAGGCTGTCGTGCGTTTGATTGACGTAATTTGGTGACCGAAAAGCTTTTTGAACAAACAGTTTAATATATTCCTCTTCTAGTATGAATCACTTAGCCAATCCACCATTCTGTGATGATAAGTGCAAGTAGATAACTGTTTACTGATTTTGTGTTTGTCTCGTAGCTTGCAAAGTAAATATGCACTAGGGTGAAACGAAAAAAAAAACAAAATTAGGTGATTATTTCCTAATAATGAAAAAAAATTCGCCTTTAGATTTCCAAATTAAACGCGCTTGTTAATTTCTGTCAAATGAATTTTTTCTAAGTGCTGCAAAGACTTTGAAGCTTTTATTTTTAGTCTATTTTTTTTTAAACGTATGTTTAAATTACTGTATCAGTTAATTTTTTCTATATTTTTAAGAATAGTGTTCTCTATTAAAATAAAATGCATACCTTTTTATTTATTCTTACACTATAAATTTATCGGTACTCGAAAATAAATATATAAAACGACGTTCTCAATATATTCAGCAAATTAGCGAATACAAAATTTCGAAATCATAGTTTTTATCAGTTTAGTTCCAAATTCTTCTCAGTTAAAATTATTCGTATGAAGTAAAAAACATCATTTGGCAAAAGTGAATAGTAAATTACTCAAAAATACTGGAAAATTACCAAAAATTTATAAAATTAATAAAAATAATTTTCAAGTGGTACTGTCTTTAATAGGATACCTAATTAATGTAATTAATTGATAATGGTGAGATTATGACAAGTTATTTATGTTCTTCCGGGAGTCTCTCTTGTTTTGATATTATTTGTTCAACATAATCGGTTTTGTGTTGTAAGTCTGTGACACGCATCATCTAAGAATTCGCTCCTATTTAGAGCGTTTGATCTCATTTTGCAGTTTTGTGATTCACAAATGTTGTACGTAAAAACGAATTAACTCTTTGCACTGAAAATTCTGGGCAGGTATGCTTAAAACGTTCTAATTTAATAATAGTTACTTTTAAAATTAAAAGTATTTTTAATGGTAATTTCTTGGAACACCTAGTTGTTTTTAAAATTGAAAATGTTGTTTCTTAATTTTTCATACGTGGAAACAATTCTGTTTAATGTTAATTTCATGGAATAGTTACTTTTAAAATTAAAAGTATTTGTAATGATAATTTCCTGGAACACCTAGTTGTTTTTAAAATTAAAAATGTTGTTTCTTAATTTTTCATACGTGGAAACAATTCTGTTTAATGTTAATTTCATGGAATAGTTACTTTTAAAATTAAAAGTATTTTTAATGGTAATTTCTTGGAACACCTAGTTATTTTTAAAATTAAAAATGTTGTTTCTTAATTTTTCATACGTGGAAACAATTATGTTTAATGTTAATTTCATGGAATAGTTACTTTTAAAATTAAAAGTATTCTTTTTTCAAAAATTTTGTACATGGAAACAAATGTACGAATATTGTCAGCATTGTTACTTGTTATTTATGCTTTTAATGTTTTACTTTTGTATTCAAATATCCTACGATTGCCATTAAAAGGAATTTGCCCTGTAGTAAAATATGCACTTTTAATGGTATAACTATAAATTGTAAGATTAGTGGAAAAAAAAGCAGTAATCGCTGTACATATTATTGTTAAGAACCATAACAGATATTAAGCTTGCCTCTGAGAAGAAGTTCGCAAGTTTGCCTTTTAGCTTTAAAAACGTTTATCGCAAAGGGTTAATTTACCAAGTTAGTTCGAATAAATATTTTGTTCTATTTGAAATTGCAAGCAAATATTATAAATTATCACCAGAAACAAAATGTAATGTTAATACTGAAACAAAAATTAATGAAAAGTTATGACTAAATTACGTTTAATATCTTCATCGTAACGATTCCTTATTTTTAAAAGAAATAGCATAGCGATTACAAAAAATGGCCTAAACGGTATAATTTTTCGTTTCAAGATCAAGGTACACTATTTTATCTTACGTGCATGGAAAAAAAAAAGATTCTTTCCAATACAATTGAAAGATTTAATTCTCAACTATCGCTAAGAAACGATTCAGTCCATTGTTATAATGTAGATCAATCTAAAATTAAATAAGAGATAGATTTAATTTAATTCTGCTAATCTAGGCTGCTTCCATGATCTTCTGCATAATATTATGCTCCATTGTTCCTCCCGTTGTTTCCACAGAAACGTATTGATTATGATTTTATACCTTTTTGACAGATTTAGCGAAATGTACGTTCACGTACATTGTAAAATATCTCGATAAGAATGTATAGAAATCAAAACAATCTGATTCCAGTAAAGTTCAGAGTAAAATGATCGCGTGAATCCAAAAAACACTTGGTTTTGCGTGAACATGAACGCGACAGAGGGGTTGTTATACCGGGTGACGAATTAGTCGAATGACAAGATGAAAGGGAAGAAATAAGGGCAAAATGAAATATGCTTGCTACAGTGAGGCACGAGACCGATCAAATGTATTCACGTTGAAACAGAAATTTACAAATTAATATTTTCAATATATTAACTTAACCAGTTAAGCGCGGAATTTAATTTTAGAAATTCCCCACAGGGTGGGGAATTAAAATCAAGCAACGGCGTGTGTACACGTCGAACGCTGGGCAAATGGTCCTATTATAAATTTTACGAAAAACGAGAAAGGATTACATTTTCATTTAATAAAAAATTAACAATTCAACTCTGAAAAAGTTACTGTGTATTAGAAACTTGTTAATAAATTGTAAAAAAATAATGAAATACATAAGATACAATATAAGAATAAAATACATAAACAAGAACAAATTGGTAATATAAACTATCAAATAATATTCTTGTTGTATTTTATTGAAATTTTGAATTTTGATAGTCAATGGTAATTTTTTATTTTACACGATGGGTATACACGTCGTACGCACCGCAATAGAGATTTGGTTCTGGTTAAATTAATTAGCTGCACAGAAAGGGTTACGATAGTTTATTTTCTGCTCGATTAACTGTCACGTCAAACATCGATAAGAAAATTTACGAGGAAAACAGCAAGTTTACAGTTACGTTCGATGAAAAATGCAGTTTAGCTCGTTTGATCAGTTTCGTGAGTCACTGCGCCAGGCACTTTATCCGCGGCGCCTTTACGTGCACGCTCGATCTTCTCTCGTACGCACGATGAATTAGAGCGAAAGTGATCGAGCAAGCAAGTCTGACTGAAACTTCGGCGTGACTGTCGAAGGTAATTGAACTCCGTTGACCTTAATACCGAGAACGAGCGAGTAAACGGAGCGAACCGTGCGAAAACGATTGGGACACCTTGTATATTACCGAAATAGAGGATTCAATGAATGGCTGTCAAACAGTATTGTTCAGTTATATGGCCACAGGCATGTCCGGTTATATGACCACGAGCATGTCCGGTTATATGACCACAAGCATGTCCAGTTATATGGCCACGAGAATGTCCGGTTATATGGCCACAAGAATGTCCGGTTATATGGCCACAAGTTTGCCCGGTCAGATGACCACGAGAATATACGTTTATATGGCCACGAGTCTGTTCAGTTATATGACCATGAGCATGTCCGGTTATATGACCACAAGTCTGCTCGATTATATGGCCACAGACATGTCCGTTTATATGGCCATGAGCTTATTCGCTTATACAGCTACGAGTTATTTTCTCTAGTTCCTGGAATTAGGGAATGCATGGAAATGAATTAATTGTGTTAATTGAAGTTGAAACGAATTATGTTCACCCCTTATTGTATGATTTTTTTATAGTGATAAGTGATGATAAATGTTAGCGTTAAGTATGTACTATCTCAATACACAGTATTGAGTATAACATGTTAAAATATTACATGTAATTTATATTTAGAAATCCTTTGCCATGTAAACTAGAATTACAGTTAAAATTAAAGTGTTATATTCTGTTACGAATGTAGTACAGTTTTGTTATATATCTTGTAATTTATTTCAAGGGTATAACCCATCATTACAAGGCAAGGGGTTAATTATGTTAATGATTTAAAGTATGTAAAAGTATACTTTATGTGTAACAAAAATATTGTTGTATAACAAATTTGTTTTCAACTTTGTTGTGTAACACGTTTCTTCAACTTCTTGCCATGCACATGTATCTCTTGCCATAAATAACAAATTACTATGTATTTTTTATTATATTTAACAAATTAAGGGAATATGTTATATAACAAAGTTGGAAATTGCAATGTAACAACGGTTCTTTTATGGACACAAGAGGTCTAGTTTGCCCGTGACTATCTTTTACTGTTCTAAGCTTTTGAAAAATCTGAAAAAATTCTGGGACACTCCTCGCAGTGTCTATTTTAATGTTTCCATTTGGACGAATTCGATCCAGTGTGTCCATTAAGGGCCAAGACAAAATATTACATAAGATATTAACACAGAGCGTTAATAAATGGAGCCCTAACTGTCGAATATTCGAATTACTTGTTGCAATTCGAACTTTGATTCGAAATCCGAGTGTCCGACTGTCTGGACCCTTAGATCTCAGTTCCTGGATCCGGGATTCAGATTGTAATTAAGATCACGTCTGAACATTCAGATGCTCGGATCCAAATATGAACATCCGATTCTGTAGGTGTTCAGATACTCAGGTAGTCGAAATAATTAATTCGGATAACTGGGAATCGAATTCGGATATCTCAGACTCGGATACTTATAAGGTTCCATCTAGCGTTTAACACCTGACAAACGGCGTTTGCGGGCATGCCTGTATTGTCAGTCAGTCCAAAGATCGATCGGTGGCCATTTAAGCGGACAATGCTGTATCTTTCGTTGTTTTTGTCAATTTTTTTTCTAATTTCTTTCTTATTTTTTAAAGTTCGTTAGTTCGATTGTGTTAATAACGAAAGCGTGCGAGAAACATCTGTAATCGGCTTAAATAACGTGTCTTGTACTGTGATTGGAGCGTTCTTTCGCGGAAGCGATGCGTGGAACTGCGTGGATTTGTTTGACAGAGGAAAAGATGGCGGGAAATGGGATTTCCCTTGTACATGTAATAAGCAATTAATTAATAAAGCGTATCGTGCATGTACTTTTGGTTGTTCGAAATCCTTTCTTTTCGTTGTTTCCGTTTTTTCCTTCACTTTCAACTGAAAATATTATGAAAGTATACGGTAAGTCAAAAATGAAGAAAAGGTACATTAACTCACGAAACTGATCGAATTCTTTCCTTCACTACATTTTTCATTCGATCGAGATTCAGCTACTAACTCTAAATTGCAAAAATTAACACTTTGACTGCCACGTTGGTTATATGGTTTCTCCTGTGACGCCAGGATGGTCATTATATAGGGTGTTTGAACAAAATTGGAAGAAAATTGAAGGGGTAACTCTATACAACATTCTAAGACGAAAATCAAGAGTAACAATATTGCGTTTAACGCTTTGTTTATTAGTTATAAACAAATAAACAACGGGCTATTTTACTCCTGACAGCAGGCAACCGAGGCGACGCGGTAGGTAACGTCGCTGGCTGCCTGCTTTCAGGCGCAAAGCAGCCCGTTATTTATTTGCTTATAACTAATAAACAAAGCGTCAAACGCAATATTGTTATTCTTGATTTTCGTCTCAGAATGTTGCATAGAATTACCTTTTCAATTTTCTCCCAGCTTTGTCCAAGCATCCTGTATAACGTACAATTTTGGTATAATTTTGACTTCTGCGTAACTATAGTCGGAATAAACACAGATCATATAGAAATATGTTCTGCCATATATTAATACTCCGTATACAGACTCCGAAGCAGAACAAATTTTTGCTTCAGTACAAACCGTCGTTTCAATATTCTTAAAAAATCAAAAAGGAGTGAATTTTGAGATAACAAAAGTATTCGAACATCTTATAAAATTTAGTTAAAATATTAAAATATTATATTTTGTAACAAATTTAATAGACGGTTTCTCCTGTGACGTCACGATGATCAGTGGCGACTGGAAAGTTTTAACTGCTTACAATCATAAAAGTTGAATAAAAATTGACGGTCAGTGCATTTTGTACATTTTCGCTAATTAGAGAATACTTTGAAGTATGAAGTGCCCCATTGAACGATTAACAATTTTTATTAGAACATCAAAAATAAAAGATTAATTTGTATGAAATATTCAGCTGTGTTCCAAGCAAAACATGTGATTTCGGCGTGGCAGTTAAAGGGTTGATTGAAAAGTTCAGAAGGTACAATGAACGATATCGGGAAACTAATGAAGTGTTGAAAATTGCAGTTACGTTCGATAGAAAATGTAGCTTAATCATTCGATCAATTTCCTGAGTTACTGTAGTTTTATTAATCGAGTCGCGTTTTATAAAAAGTTTCTCAGTTACATAAATCACTTTCATAGTAATTACCGTCACATTTATACTTTTATGTTGCAAGTAGTCCTTTCGCTGACGCATTTCTGAATATAATAAAACAAGGTCGTGTAATATTAGATGTATTAGCATGTGATTGATGCAATTTATGAATTGGACTGTTAAATTAGTTATTTTGTAACATATTTAAAATATAAATTAAAGTATTATAGTTACACAATTTTATTATTGATGACTGTCATATCTTACTTAAATTACACGAAATAAAACCTTAAGTATTACTAATAATTATATTAAATATTACTATAACATTAATGAATCTTTTGCTTAATGAGTCTTTCTCGATCCAAAAATTTTACACAATAAGCATCAAATTTCTATTGAAAAATTGTAAACGCTGTAAGATCTGTTTTATTGGTTAAAAGAAAAATTAATGAAACATGCCAAGGTAGAACAATTTGATGAAGCAACCTAACCAGAAATAAAGTTTTCTGATTACAAAACGACTTTGGTTTCAAATCAATCGCTGAATTCTTTCGAACTCAATTTCACGAACGGCGTGACTCATTGCGTTTCGAAAATAACGAAGGATAATATCAAACACTTTCGATTCCTCATAACACGCGCGTCATTTCACTATAGAACGAGTCACTGAAAGCTTGGAGCCAATTCGTTTTCTCAAGTGGCCCGACGACGGAGTCCTCATCACCTTCTGACTCAAATGAAAGGAACTTCTCGTGGTTAACGTATCTTCGACACTGCAACCGGTTCTCTGGGAGACATCTGAAATTACGAATGCGTAACGTAAACATATGTATGAGTGTCCTTATCGAGAGTATTTGTAGGTAGATCACTTTTGAATGGTAAACCACAGTACATTCTGCCTAAAAGTGTATAAGTTTAAAATAATGAAAGTTAATATAAAGTGTCAAACCATTGGTGCATTATTCAACATTTAAGAATATATAATGCTATATTGCCTTCAGGCAATTTGATATTAATGAAAAAAAACTCAATATTATTGTTAGTAATATTTAATTATTTTTGTTTATAACATTCGTAATATAAAAAAAAGACATACATACAGTAGTGAATAAAAGTTTAAGACGAAAGGACAATGTAAAACATAGCTTTATGGTTTCCAAATATTGTTTATCTACTCATTTTTAACGTCATTATGGTAGAACACCATTTATTGATTAGCATAGAATACAAATTCTATTTATATGGTAATTTCTTATTAATTAATTAACTTATTTTCTTTGAACCTTTGGTCTTAAACTTTTGTCCACTACTGTATACTTATTTCTTAGTGTAAGTAGCGGACAAAAGTTTCAGACGACAGAACAATGAAAAATATAGTTTTATGGTTTCCAAATATTGTTTATCCACTCATTTTTATTGTCATTATGGTAGAACACTATTTATTGATTAGCATAGAATACAATTTTTATTTAGACTGTTATTTCTGATAATTGAAGACGTAATTCTATGCAACATTCTAAGACGAAAATCAAGAGTAACAATATTGCGTTTGACGCTTTGTTTATTAGTTATAAGCAACTAAAAGAACGGGCTATATTACGCCTGAGAGCAGGCAAACGGGGCAACACGGTAGATAACGTCAATAAGTACGCAGTGGTGCTCATTCGTAACTGTATGCATTTCTATAGCTGTTCAGAAGTAAGCCGTATTCCACACGTAGTTACGTCTGAGCATCGCTAAGTAGGCAGCGACGTTACCTACCGTGTTGCCCTAACCGTTTGCCTGCTTTCAGGCGTAATATAGCCCGTTCTTTTAGTTGCTTATAACTGATAAACAAAGCGTCAAACGCAATATTGTTACTCTTGATTTTCGTCTTAGAATCTTGCACAGAGTTACCCCTTCAATTTTATCCGAGCTTCATCCGAACACCTTGCATATACAAGTTCCGACCCGGTCCTTTCCTATGCCTGTGTCTAAGGCATGGGCCTGTGAGGTAGCCTAACTAATGAGTTTACCAGCGGGCCCCGAACGAAACACCGTTTTCCATTCCTTGTCCTTCTCGCTGATAATTTTATTGAGCAAAAGCGAACTGGGATAATATACAAAGAATGATAATCCTATAACGAAACGCTGTTCATTTATTTTTTCTGGGTTCCAGAACACTCGCTTGTTCTGTACCCCCTACTTTCTACCACACAGGCCTGTCAATAGTGCAGGGCCTCTTAATTATTCTTCCAACACTCACTCCCCCAGCATTTCTTTCTATTCACAACAGCCACAACTACTATTTGAAAGCAGTAGAGACATTAACGTTTACCTGTTGCTGTCTCGTTAGCAATGCAAGTATCGCCTTTCGAAACGTTCCCATTCAATTTTTCGGACCTGTCCACCATCACGGAAGCTTCCTTAGATTTGCACGCGTCGTTCGCCGGACGAGGTCTTTTCGCCTTTTTCTCGTCCAAGGCAACGACAGGGTTGACGGACGAGGTGTCCACACACTTTTTGCACCGCCACACGATCCTGGGATCGTAGACGTCGATGTCGACGACGGGGGGTTGATGGCACAGGGGATGATAGGCCTCTTGGCACTCCTGGCACTCCAGCAGAATTAGCGGTCCCAGTCTCGCCCCGTTGCAAATCTTTCGTTTCATAACATAAAATGGACATTCAGTAAGCTGAAAAACTAGTCGGCGTTGAATTGGAGGGTTGAAATTTACTTAATTCGGATAAACGATACTGGAAGGTTAGATAAAGCCTGCTTTTAAGCTTCTTTTATACAGTAACCTAAACAAGATAACAGTTTATAGCTTTGGCGTCCAATTGTGCATCCTTTGTAAAATCTATACGTATAAAAAGACATGTCCTAACTAACTGACTGATTCATCATCGCAGAGAATTTAAAATTACTGAAGCTACAAACAAAATTTCGACAATGGGTTCCTTTTATAATGTAGGCGCCCACTAAGGAAGAATTTTTTGATATTCTACCCCTAAGGGGATCAAATAGGGGTCGAAAGTTTGTTTGAAAATCCACCAACTTTGAAGCAAACACCATGAAAACTAGTATTTAGCTTTTTGGTTAAAAATAGAGAAATACGTGTTTCAATGTTTTTGGAAGAACAACCCCCAAGAGGGTAAAATAAGGGGCGCAAGTTTGAAAATCCACCGATTTTGATGCAAACACTATAAAAACTGATATTTAGCTTTTTAGTTAGAAATAAAGAAATACGTGTTTCAACGTTTTTGGAAAATCAACCCCCAAGAAGGTAAAATAAGGGATGAAAGTTTGTTTGAAAATCCACCAATTTTGAAGCAAGCACTATGAAAACTAGTATTTAGCTTTTTGGTTAAAAATAAAGAAACACGTAGTGGCGAGTGTAGGAAGGTCCGAGCACCTTGTGGCGAGTGTAGGAAGGTCGCCACAACGTGTTTCAACGTTTTTGGAAAATCAACCCCAAGAAGGTAAAATAAGGGGCACAAGTTTGAAAATCCACCGATTTTGATGCAAACACTATAAAAACTGATATTTAGCTTTTTAGTTAGAAATAAAGAAATACGTGTTTCAACGTTTTTGGAAAATCAACCCCAAAGAAATTGACGATTCTGCGACAAAAGCATTACGACGTTCGTGGCACGTCTTTCCAGCGCAAGTGGTTAATTCGTGAAAAGGAACACCTTGCAAAGAAGATCATCCCCGGATCCCTCGTCGGGGATGGATATTCTCGGGATGTCACCCCTCTCCCCGTAGTCCTCCAGGTCCACGTTAAACGTTTCCGTCGTTATCCAGCTGCTTTGCGGCGCGTCGATGGCGAAAAGCGCCGCATTTCCGGTCTTCCTCGCCGCGAACCCTCTCTTGCGCGACGACGCGTCCGATTTCTCGTCGGCGACCGTTCTTCCGCGAGTTTTCGCGGTCTGCAAAAATTTCTTCGGCATCCTGGCAGTCAAAGTTTTGTCCAGGCCGTACCGCCTCTCGATCGACGCGTCCAGCATTTTGCGAAGCCTCTCCGCGCTGTCGTCCTCCGTCGAGTGTAACAACGCCAGCGCGCTGAGGAAATCTTCGTCGATGTCGGACACGTCCTCGGTGCTCTCATGCATCGTGACTGCGAAACAATTTTTCTCCTTGTGATGACATGAAACTTCTGCGGGTGTTCTATGAGGGTGGTCCCAGAAGTACCCGACCCGACATAGAAAACAGAAAAATTTTTGAAAAAGATGTATTTATTTTTCAACATAATCTCCTTTCAGCTCTATACACTTTTCCCAGCGATGTTCAATAAGTTCGATACCCTTTTTATAATAAGAACCGTCTTGCTCTTCGAAATAACCGTTAACTACCGATATCACTTCTTCATCATTGGAAAATCTTTGACCACTGAGTCATTTTTTCAAGTTTGGGAACAGGAAATAATCCGAGGGGGCTAAATCTGGCGAATAGGGTGCATGAGGTAGCAATTCAAACTTTAATTCATTAATTTTGGCCATTGCAACAACGATGACCAATTTTCTCCATTTTCACAGATTCACTGCAAACGTTTACTATTGATGGCTGTCAAACAAAAACTAAACAACGTAACGTCTTCAAACTTGAAACATATGCTTTATAGATTGTGTACTTTCTAATACAGTGATATTTTTTAAACAACTACCCCCTTCTCTAGGTCAGGCTGGGTACTTATGAGACCACCCTTGTATAGGGCTGCATCGAACACTTTGCAACAGAGCCTGAACGTCGGCCCGTCCTTAGGCCCAAATGGCCAGCCGACCCTTATTACCACGGGTGTTTGACCATGATCAGTTTTTTTCAACTTTCTGATTAATAGAATATGAAACTGCAATCTCTACCATCAGAATTTCTGTAATTGAATACCAGAAAAGGATCGTGTATATAACATTAATAGAAAAAATAAAATATTGTATATGTGCTTAGAGTGTCGCCGCTGGTGACCATTATGCCTAGATTAAGGATTACCGTCCAGCTGTATCAGATGTTCAGCGTTTATTATGAACTTTATGTAACTGTTGAAAATGTATGTATTGTTGGATTATAATAAACACTATTAAAACCAAAACAACTACGGGTGTTTGATTGCAGTCTCATTGGAATCCAGAAGACACTCGCAGAGTCTTTTGCATGTCTCCATATTTTTTCCCTCTCGACGCGTCCAGGGAATATAAAAGCCAAACTTCCCTGAGCGCGAGACACAGATAGTTAATCACTCATCACAGTCACACGCAGTCGCATAGTAACACATACATACACACACAGAGGCAATCTATTGGTCAGTCAACATTACCACGTGTATTATAACTCACAAATAAAGACTCCTAC